>BMAO01026955.1:0-52952 GCA_019973975.1 Trichonephila clavata
CGCCGGTCAACATATTCTTTTGATTTTGTCGATTTTCGGAAACAAAAAACAGTACAAAATTAATTATTGAATAAATAATTAGCATTCATTAATAAAATTGTAATGCCTGTCGGTTTCTGCTTCCCTCTGAAACCCCTTATCTACCCTCAGATCCGGCTAGGTGTGTGGGAGAAACTGAATAATCAGCAGACATGATTCACACTACTTATTTTATTGTCACCAAAATATCAAGCAGACATAATAACAATCTAATTAAGATAGATGATCAGATAGTAGAGTGTAGAGGTGAGACTCAATAGCCTGGGGATAATAATACGTACACTCAACTGATTCCTCGATAGCTTAAACATGCTCAATATAAACTACGTCGCACACTAATAAGCTAACTTCTATTTAAATAAGGATCACGAAACCTGTACTCTTATGAAGTCAAGTCCTACACTTGCACCTTGAAGGCGATCCTTATCGGAATTTAATCACCGTCGATTGATCCACTCTCAGTAATCTTCCATTGATAAATTCCAAATGCACTTAATCATTTCACGATCCTTCACTCTCCAACTAACTCTTAAAACTCGCGAATACAGAATTTATATAATATACTTAATTTGCATAATCACGCTTTCTTCACTCGGCGAAAGTTGGTTGAAATAAATATTTTTCTTAAAGAGTCCTGAAGGGGTTAGTAGAGCCGCGTATAGATCCGTCACAAAATTAATTATTAATAACAAATAATTAAATTTTACGTACTATATACATAGGATTATAATCAATCGAAAAAAATCAAGGGCTATGGGGTTCCAGTTCTCTGGACCCTTTCCCTTGTGTGCGCCACTGTATCTGATCGCTTTTCGAAAAAAGACAGAAAGGAACTCAATCAGATTTCTGTCTTAGAGTGCTGAAAGTTTTCGGACCAACAAAAACTGTACTCTTGCCCATGTTTTTCTATGAAGGTGCTCATGCAACCTCCGTTTGGCCAAAATAAAACAGAAAAATTATAAACAATAGTATCAGTAATAGCAGCCCCATTCTTCATCTTATCGATCTTTTTCGATTCTTTGTCTTTTCGATCAATCGTGATCCGAATCTGTAAAAAGATATTCTGATTGGAATCCACTAATCATGAAACTTGTTACTCTGCCTCCTATATGCTTACGTTTATCAATCTGGAAATGAAATTCAGGCAGAGAAAGAAGTGTGCTGTCTGGGAAAATCTCTTCTGAGTTGAGTTGAGAGTTCCCTGACGTCGCAATATTAAGCTACAGTCAAGTGACGAGAATTACACCTCCTCTCTCTCCTAAATACTACACCACGCCAACTAGAGGGTTTTGAACCTCAACAAATTCAACGCGTGTATCAACCACTCTATTCAGTTGGTCTTCAGTGGTTTGAAGTTTCGAACACAAGACCTTCTTTTATACTCTCGACAGAAGAGGTTTGCGAGTATGATACGAGCGCTTCAAGTAGTGGCTATAAAGCTTAAATTACTATGGCCCAATTTTAAAGAAACTATCTCGAAATATAAATAAGTTTATATGAACGAGCACGTAATTTTCGTTTCCTCAATATTAGACGATTACCACTTTTAGAAATATCGTTCCACATATGCAGAAAATAACTCTGAAATAAAAGTGAATCGAAGGTTATATAAGTAACGAAAGTAATCTTTAAAATGCTAAATAATGTTCGAATTTCAACATGATGTAAGCAACAGTGCTCGTTATCTCGCCACTTCAGTTTTAAGGTGTTTCAAAATTTTGACAAAATTGTAGTGATCCATATACAAAACGTCTAGACAGGATTCATTGCATCTATTTGTTTGTGTCATCTTCTCATGAATGGTCGGGGCCGTTTATTAAAATTTAACATCAGAAACATTAGGATTCACTTTAATGGGAGAGATACTTTCTATTTTTTTCCTTTTAGCGTGCTTTAAAATACGTTCGATACAATACAAGAATCTCAGTTGGGATTTTTTTTCCATCTAGTTTTAAGATTACTTTTCGTCTGAGGGATTGTGAACTGTTTTGTTTTAATAAAAGGATACTGAAGAGACAGAGAGAGGAGTGTTTATTTATTTGTTATTATTTTTTTTTATCATTTCTCGTTCGTGTGAAATAAAGGGATTCGAAAGAGCAATGTGAGCTGTACATTTAGATTTTTACTTAAGGTTTATATTGTGCTTATTTACCTCCACCTTGCATTTCCTCGAATGTAAACAACGGATCAAAATGGGGAATTGCGAATTGTAGTCCTAAAGATTATGTATTTACTTAAAATAATAGAAAAAATTATTTCTCAAAAAAAAAAAAAAAAAAAAAAACCTTACATTTTTTGAAAAGCGATGTATGTTTATTAAATCCGCAGACAGAGAATAAAATACAAAACAGATGGTGATTTAGTATTAGAAACGTTAGGGATTTCACAGGCGATAATTTTTTCCTGTTATTTTCAATAGGCACTAAAAAACACAAAACTTCGAAGAATTCATATATATCCCCAAGAGCGTAAGAATTTTAACTAAACTCAGAGCACATACTTTCAGAGGCAATATTTAAACTTTCGTATAAAAGTGGTATCACATATATCCGTATTACTATATTACATTTTTGAAATTTAGAAATGCAAAATAAATACGTAAATTTTTCTTTCATTTTTTTTTTTTTTTTTTTTTTTTGTTAAAAAAATCCCTTTTAGCATTGTGGTATTAGGGAAGAAATATGCAACATATTTTGGACCAGAGAAAATGGAATGCTTCGCAGGGAAATAATTAGTATAATTTTTTTAATATACTAATACTAATTAACAACTAATATATACTAATAAAATACACAGTGAAAATTGCCAAAAATCAAAGGATGCATCCTGATATCGTTTGGGACTTCCTTAGGCCTGGAACGGAGTTCAAAAACTCGATGTGATTTGGTTTCCCATGAAGAAATATTTAGCCATGCTGCCTATACAGTCATCCATAATTGTGAAGACGTAGCTAGGGCAGGATTTTTTTGCACGAACATCTCCTATCATCCGTTGCAGTTGCAATGTCGAATGCCTAGGGTAGTGTATTTGTTTCAGTGGTGTTTCACATTTCAGCAGCATATTAGAATCTTGGACTCCACTACTGTCAAATATTTAATTTTGTAAAAAATTAAAATTTGTGCATGATTTTTGTTATAATGTATTCTAATGATTAAATGTTTACTCGTCTTGCATCGTTAAACATAAGTATAAAATTTAAAGTTTTAATAATAAAATAAACAAATAGTTTGCTTATTTAAAAAATAATTCTGAAATAAGTTTTTAAACTAAATAAAAATTAAAAGTTGCCGTGACCAGGATTCGAACCTGGGTTATTGCGGCCACAACGCAATGTACTAACCACTATACGATCACGGCTTCGAAAGGAATTGTCTAAAGAAGGTTCTGATTCCTTCAGGGAATCTATTTGCTCTACTTTCTGATGACATTAATGAGTGTTTGTTCAAGCGTATCATTGACAAAAAACACATAATTTCTAAACATATTTTGCTTCTTTGATCTTTGGTGGATATTTCCATTCATGTAAAGAACTACTGCAGAAAGCCGAAAAATATCTCGTTCATGATTTTTGTTTTAGATGTACGTTTGAAAATTAATTTTTTAACTAACAAGGAGAGTGTAAGGTCTTGGGGTCATGGATTTAGCTCAAATTTCGTAAGATGGTAGATTTAGTTTCCTTGTTGATGAAAATATATGGTTATAAGGGCTGCTACTCAATCATTTTTTAGATATTTACAATTGAAGATGCAATTCACTCGTTAAATTCAGTTCTGTAGAATTGAAATCCGTAACTGTCCTTGTAAGTGTTTTCAGACCACGTTTATTGGTATGCTTAAGGTATCCGACTACCCTAAAACTGTGAATTTTGCCAAAAATTGACAATTTTTTTTATGATTTTTATTTATGGGCCATCTTATTAGCTTTATAAAAATATCAAGTTTATCATTTTCCGTTCACTAGAACAAAAACTACAAGTGTTTTAGTAAAAGCAGATGCCATTACTTTAAGCAAGATGTCATACTTTAAAACGCGTTTTACTCGAAATGTGATTTTTTGAAAATAATCAAACGGGGTCAGCGATTGCTAAAAAAGTTTTGAACATAACTAACTGAAATTTTTTTTGTAAGTTCAGTATAATAGTAAAATTGTTTTAACCTTCAGATGTATCAATCACTGTTTTATTACAAAATTTACAGTCCCTTATGTGAATATAATCACTGTCTTTTTAAGCATTTTCATATAGTAACCGAGATAAAGTGCTCTAGTTTTTGTAAAAAAGAAAATATCTCTTATCCTGAAGGTCATTTCAAAATTGAATAATATAGCAACACATTAGATTGAAAAATTGAAAATTTGTTCATAAACCTTTGGTGCAGAATGGGCCGCGTTTATGCTATTTTTTTGTCAATTTTTACCTATTTTTTCCCATTTTAGTAATACTAATTTATTTTTCTCTTCTTAATTTTAGCACATTTTTTTTAAAATGCACTAAACAAATCTAAAAATAAGAAAAAAATCCCTATATCTTCTTTTTTTAAAAAAAAAAAAAGTTGTCGGATACCTTAAGAACATTTTATTTTTTCTTTCAAGGTATACATCAATTTCTGTTTGAGTGGTCTTCTGTATAGTTATAATGCTTACATTATAACTTCCCTGTATTCTAGGCTCTTACTGTTTCATTATCAAAAATTTTTAAACCTTTTCAAAGATTTTAGGACAAATTGGTTATACAACCTCTGTCAATAAAGTTCGGTGAATAGTCCTGTAACATTAACGTAGATGATGTATTAATGAAAGTTACCTTATGTCCTTCGAAATAGCCACCACCCATAACTATAGACCGCTGAGATCTGCTATACATGTCTTGGAAACATTGCAAGAAGTCTTCTTTTGAGTTCAAAAGCCTCGTCACGTTTCGTTGGATGTCAGAAATATCGTCAAATCTTTTTCCTTTCAAAGTGAGTTGGAGTCATAGGAATAGAAAGAAGTCTGGAGAATTGAGATCTGGCGAGAATGGTGGATGTTTAATTTGCACCACCCCCATTTTTGCCCGGAATTATTTGACAATATTGGCTGTGAGGGCGAGCATTGCCGTGAACAAAAAACCTAAAAATATTTTCGTCTTTGATGGGGGTCGCCGGTCTTTCACTATGGGGGTTATCAAAACACTTTCCCTGCCTTCTCGAAAACAGGTGAACCACTTGTACACACACTTCATGGACAATGTTTGATCTTCATAAACACGTACCAGCATCGAATAAGTTTTTCTTGCCAAGCTTAAAACAAAACTTTAAATCGATCTTTTGTTCGTTCATTTTCCTGTTCTCAGTTAAGAACCAACGCACTAAACAAGCACTTTGTAAAACAAGTTTTACACGGAATACAAACGACGCTCAACGGATGGGGCAGATGGTCAACATCTACTACTACGCATGTGCAGCGTTTTGTTTCGCCAGTGTTACCAGATCGGCCGTTCTGACTTTATTCACCGAATTTTATTGTCAGAGGTTGTACATAAGGCTGTATGATAATCTTAATGTCTAACACATAGATCCTTATGTTGTAGTCCTCATGTAATTTATGTCAAAAAGGAGAAAATTATTATCTTAGAATTGTGGTTGATTTGTTTTAGCAGAACTTACGGCACGACTGAGTGCATGATTTTTTTCCATTTCATTAGTGCTTTGTCTTTACTTGTCTGTTCCCGCTCTTACGATTCCATTATTGAAATGTTATTAACTCGGGAGAGACCACGCATTCGATTCTAACGTTAATGGTCGCGTGGGATGACAGAGTCACCCCAATCTTTTTTTTTTATAATTATTTGTTTTTTACGCGATAAAAATCGTAATTCCAGTGAATAACTTAATTAGGAGACTTACCTATTTTTAAGGACTTTTCAATTTTTCTTTGATAATTTGTGAAAAAATCCAATCAAACTGAACTAAAATTTTTCTCATGCGCGTTGCTTTAATAAAGAACACAAATCAGACACTTTCACTAACATTACAGGAATGATACTTGGTGGCAAAACTCTCATATTTTGTTCTAGTTATTGTACTTTGATGATTGAAAAATAACATGTTGAACTTTTTCTTGCTTGTGTCTTTTTGACAGGGTGCAGTGTGTCTTGTGATACACTTTTGGCTTCATATACTTCTTAAAGGGGTTTTTTAGGTAGTATTTGATTTAAAAATTTTCATTTCAACTTAAACGCTTAATGTTTATCGCTTTTCTAAAATTTAGTTTCGCTATCATGATTAATATCCATTATTTTATCAGGTTCTTCCCGTGCTTGATCAGTTTCAGCTTCATCCAATAAAGATTGCAGATGCTCATTTCTTTTTTTTAAAAATATTTTTTTCATTTACATTTATAAACCATAATGAGTCATACAACACAGTTATCAAAACCAATAAGTCGTTCACAAGGGGGAAATGTAGCCAGTTCATAGAAAATAATTTGGAACTAAAGTGGTCGCGCGGAGAACTCAGTCACCCCCAAGTACCTTAAGATTACAAGAAATCGTTTGCCATTCCCAAAAAAGAGGGAGATATGTGACAAATACATTTTAGTCCCCATGAAGGCTGTCATATAAGAGGATATAGACAAGAACATTGGTAACAAATAAACAGTTTCCCCAGAATTAATGATTTTATGAGCCTGGGGTGACTCTGTTCCCCGCGTGACCGCTCCTGGATTAATCTTTTCTAA
Source organism: Trichonephila clavata (assembly GCA_019973975.1). NCBI lineage: Eukaryota > Metazoa > Arthropoda > Arachnida > Araneae > Nephilidae > Trichonephila > Trichonephila clavata. Next base: position 6,754 of record BMAO01026955.1, read on the forward strand.
CATTTTAGACTCTAGACGCAATCTACACTCAAGAGCCAAAACATTATGACACCCTACATTTTGCAATGAACTCGCCTGGATGACGTGGAAGGCACGTGATCAGGTGCAAGTGGTATTTAACTGCTAATGGAGAGTCTGAAGAATCATTCTTTCACTTACTTCTGTGTGTTATGGGAAAGGCTGCGGATCTAAGCGACTTTGATAGAGGGCAGATTGTAATGGCTCGAAGGTTCGGAACAAGTATTTCCGAAACTGCACGACTCGTGGGTTGTTCGCGATCTACAGTTGTTAGTACTTATGCAAAGTGGATGAATGACGGTGAAACCAGCAGTAGACGACATGGTGTTGGACGTCCACACGCTATCAAAGAAAAAGGTCGTCGGAGACTGTCTCGCATGGTGAAGCAAAACCGGAGCCAGACAGTGGCTCAGCTGACAGCCCAATACAATGCAGGGCCAAGTAGAATAGTATCGGAACGCACTGTTCAGCGGATACTGTTGGATACGGGGCTACGCAGCAAACTTCCCACTCATGTGCATTTGCTGACCAAGCGTCATCGCCAACTGCGCTTGCGCTGAGCCCGGGAACATCGCGACTGGTTCATGGATCAGTGGGAGATAGTTGCCTGGTCAGATGAATCACGGTTTGTCATTCATCACGCCGATGGTCATGTCAGGATACGCCGTCTTCCAGGCGAACAGTTGCTCCCTCAATGTACAGTAGGTCATACACAGGCCGGTGGTGGCGGTATTATGCTTTGAGGGACGTTCTCTTGGGCGTCTCTGGGACCCGTGGTTGTGGTAGAGCAGACCATGAATGCTACAGAGTATCTGAACATCATTGCGGACCAGTTGCACCCTTACATGACCTCTGTTTTTCCAGCTGGAAATGGAATGTTCCAACAGGACAACGCCCCGTGTCACAAGGCTAAAATTGTGTTGGAGTGGTTCCAGGAACATGATGCTGAATTCCAGTAAATGTCCTGGCCGCCTGACTCACTGGATCTCCATTCGATGGAACACATTTGGGATATCATGGGACGGCAGCTCAAAGTTTAAAGACCACCAATTCGTAATATCTCGGATTTGCGTGACCGTTGCTTAAACATCTGGTACAATCTATCTCCGGCCATCTACCAAGGACTTGTGGCATCCATGCCAAGGCGGGTTGAAGCTGTGTTGCGCGCCAAAGGTGGGCCAACTCGTTATTGACAGGTGGTCATAATGTTTTGGCTCTTAAGTGTATATATGGCTGATGTTGATCTTAATGATCAGCACATAACGATCTTTATGATGTAGTATACATGTACTTTGGTGGGGAATAAAAACGAAAATTATAACAGACCGTTGTGGTACACTTATTTTATGTTTACTCTAGACTCGATCAAGTTTGTCTCTTTAAATTCGTACCACAGCTGATGAAAGAGTTCGTTTTACAATGGACCTCGTAAGTTTGAGCAATAATTCTGCCTAGAAGGAGAACATACGGAATGGATATGACACAAAAATTCAAACATTGTATACACTAACTGCACGACGAGGAAATTTAAGTTCAATTGTTTGTAAGCATTCTACATTCATTTATCTTTAAGTTTTAGCATGAATTATTGTTTTAAAATTATTTATCTCTAATCGACGCCAAATGACGTAAGTATGACAATTATGAATGCATGAATTTGATGTATTCTTTAATCGAACAAAAACTGTTTTATTCGAATAAAATCACAATGTTCATGATTTTTTTTAAAATCTCGATTATGTAATCGTAATGAGTAATAGTATTTTTATTGATCTTCGACAAGATTGAGGTGGTTGCTATTAAAAAATTAGATTAAAAATTCCTCTATTGATGTTCTTAGGGTTGTATTATGAAAATATTAAATACTTCCTAGCGTTTTCAGGGCACTAGATGGAATGACGTAGTGAAATTAAATATGAATTAAAACTATTCTTTAGACTTATATAGAATTAGATTTAATTCTAAAATATTTTATAATGATCGAATTTTTTTCGATTTGGTGATTTATTTCAATTCTAAAAATTGGCATCAAATTCTAATTTTCATTAAAAAAAATACTTATTTTAAAATTAATTTTGAATAAAAGTAAAAATTTTGCCGTGACCAGGATTCGAACCTGGGTTATTGCGGCCACAACGCAATGTACTAACCACTATACGATCACGGCTTCGAAAAGATTTGTAATGAAAAGGATTTTCTTTCATTCGGGAAACAATTTTACTTTCTAAAAAAAGGAGCAAAAAGTTTGGTTATTGAAGCATATCATTTGCGAAAACGCACAGTTCTTTAAAAAAAATCACATTTTTTCTCAAACTTTGTCAAATACATTTGAATAACGAAATAGTGGAGTGGGAGGATCAGAAAAATGAAAGCAATATTAATTAACAGTAATATCCAAATCATTTTGACTGAAATGCAGATGTTTGATGGTTTGTGAAATAGGGTAAACCCACACTTGACTTGAAAAACCTTTTTCTTGCCAACTCTTGTATACATATACAGTGACTCAAAAAGTTTTGGGACACTTGGCATGCATAACTGTAAAGCCATTTATAAAAATATTTATCTCATTAAGAGAAAAACAAAATGAATTATGAAATATTTTAGCATTTGGTGTACGGTATATGAGGAAAATTTTATTAGTATTATAGAATTATAATTTGATCTAGCTTCTCAAATATAATTCAATTGCACAATGGAGCCAAAAAAGTATTGGGACACTTTTGAAATGAGAAATTTAACAAATATACAGCGCATCAATAGAATTTAATTTCACGCCACTTTTTTAGACTAGAAGTTTAAACATAAACGTTTCAACGGATAAGATTATTTATAGAAAAAAGGGCGGAAAAAAAAGCATATATCGGTTGGTCTGCGAAATTTCGTAATAAGTCATTGGAAAGAGGAGAACTGTATAGGAAAAATCTGGAAATTGAGTAAGTCTACTGTTTTTAACATCATTGACAGGTTCAAGAAAACAAATAGTGTTGAAAACAAGCAAAGATCAGAGTGTCCAAAGATATTTAATGAACGTGAAGAGAGATGGATTGTGGGAGACTAGTACACATTAATACAGAAAATTAAGTACACGTTAATACATCAGTGCAGTAAAATTAACTTTGCAATGTAAAAATAGGTTCGGAAAATCAGTAAATCCTGAAAGAAAAGTTTTAAGAAAACTTAAGTATCATGGCAGAGTACCTCAAAGAAAACCCTACATCAGCAAATCAAATACACAAGCTAGGCTGGCATTTGCTAAAATGTATGTCAGGCAGGAAAATGTAATTTTTGTGGATGAAAGCAAGTATAGCATTTTCGGATCGAAATGACAAGCAAAAAGTTTGGCGGAAATCAAATACAGCAATGCATGCCAAAAATTTACGGCCTACTGTCAAATATGGAGGGGGTAACCAAATTGTCTGGCGCTGCATTGTAAGCTCTGGTGTCGGGAACTTACATTTTATTGATGGTATAATGAACAAATATATCTATCTTGACATTCTCAAGAGAAATTTAAAGCAAAGTGTGAGCAAGCTGGAAATCTCAGTACATTTTAAATTCTGCAAAGATAATGACCCGAAACATACTGTAGATATTTGCAAGTTATGGGTCCTCTACCACTGTCCTAATGTTATTAAGACTCCTGCACAAAGTGCAGACCTTAATCCCATTGAACATGTGTAGTATTATTTGCAGCAAAAGCTACATGAGCACCAAATTTATAACAGGTAAGATTTTGGTCGAAGAGAGGACCAAAATTGATAGATTTTTTTGCAAAAAAAATTGAGCCAATGCATGCTAAATAGACTTAGAGAGGTCATAAAAAGCTAGGGTGGCCCAACAAGAAATTCATTTCTAAGTTTGAATAGTTTTTCTTAATTTATTGGGAAGTGTCCCAATACTTTTTTGAGCACGTTTTTATAACTCGATTTTTTATATTTTCATTTTTAACCATAATTGCATTAATGTATGAGCTTTGTTCAAATTATTATTATTTGTATTTGCCAAAATAACACTTACTTCATTATTTTGGTTTAATTTGTATGTTTAAGTAAAATATTACGATAAAAATCTATGAACTGGTAGTGTGTCCCAATACTTTTTTGACAGACTGTAAATTGAAATTATAAAAATCCTTTAATTTTTCTCGTGACTTATTTAACAAAATATACGAACTTATGACGAAACATCTGGATTTTGAAAATTAAACACATTGGTGGCGAATGCAGGTGTGTCCACGGTGACACCAAACTTTAGTAGCATAATAAAATATGCCGGTTCCGTAAGTACAGCGATGCCATAATTTAATTTTATATATAATGTCGTTGTCTATCTACCAGGTAGGATTCTTAAGTTTCCGGATTGAGTCTATAACTTAAAAAATATTGCGAATTAAATGGATGAAATACATCTTCCTTCGAAATAAGACCCGTCAGAAACGACGTACATAGGCCAGGTCATAGGTGATAGAAACATTTCTAGAATCCATTTTTAGCGACGTTTCTTAATTTAGCCTGCGATGCACTTTTAACTTTATCTGCAGATTGAAAGCAGCGACTCTATAAGCGACGTGTCAGTTCAAAAAATAGGCTGAAGTTAGAGGAGGCGAAATCAGGGGAGTAAGGAGGATAGGACAAAAAAGTTTTTTTCGTTTTCAGAAGAAAGTCAGTGACGAGAAGGGATTGGTGTGCTGGGACGTTGTTGCGCAAAAACACCCATCACTTCACTGCTCACAATTTTGATCTCTTCTTTCGAATGAACTCATACAAACGACGTAGAATGTCTACGCAGTTCTTTGTTTCCTTCGCGTCCTTCAGGGATAGATTCCAGAATCACAATGCCCTGGATATCGAAGAACGACCTTCTCTTCAGAACGAACTTGGCAGAATTTCTGCTTTTGTGGAGATTGTGGTGATTTCCACATTGCCGATGTTTTCTTGGATTGCGGGTTGTATAAAAAACACCATTTCTTGTCTCCAGAAACAATTCTGCCAAGTAGAGAAGGCTCTTTGTTAACATTCGAGATTTAGTATCCCGCCATTTCCATTCGAATCGCCTTTTTGTCATCGTTTAACATGCGGGGAACGATGTGTTGGCATACCCTATGCATGTTAAGATCCTTATTCATTATCCGTTGACATGAGGCCTCGGATATCCCAACTGATTATGCTATTTGCGCTATTCTTTGAAGCCTATTCTGACGTACCGCCTCAGAAATCTTTTCGATGTTTTCAGCAATGCGGGAAGTCTACGGACGTCCGGAGCGTGCGTCGTCTTCGACACTTTCGCTGCCTTCTCTGAAACATTGATGCCACTCAAAAGCTTGCGTTCGGGATAATGTATCACTGCCATACACATGCTTCTACATTTCGAAAGTCTCCGTACATTCTTTCTCAAGCGAACACAAAAATTGATATTCATTTTCTGCTTAATAAACACCATTTTTCTATCGCCAGGTACTAAATGCATCCACCTACGAAATAAGATGCTGTAGCAAGCCGTGGAGCACGTTGTAATGCCTGACGGTTCCTGCTTCCATCTGAAACCCCTTGTCTACCTGCAGACCCGGCTAGGTGTGTGGGAGAAACTGAATAATCACTAGACATGTTTCACTGTAATTTATTTATTGACACCAAAATATCAATCAGACACAATAACAATCTAATTAAGATAACTGATCAGATAGTATAGCGTGGAAGTGAGATTCAATAGCACGGTGATAATAATACGGACCCTCAACTGATTCCACGGTAGCTTAAACACGCTCACTATAAACTACGTCGCACACTAATAAGCTAACTTCTAATTAAACAAGGATCACGATACCTGTACTTTTGTGAAGTTGATCCTACACTTGAATCTTTGCAGGAGATCCTTATCTGGATTTAATCACTGTCGATTGATTCGCTCTCAGTAATCCTTTTCATGGATAAACTCCAAATGCTCTTAATAATTCCAAGATTCTATCTCTCTTTCACTCTTCAACAAACAAACTAACTCGCTAACTCACTTGCCAACTCTTCAAACTCGCGAATACAGAATTTATGTAATATACTTCATTTGCATAATCACGCTTCCTTACTCGGAGAAAGTTAGTTGAAATAAATATTTTTCCCCAGAAGTATCCCCAAGGAATTAGTAGAGTCGCGTATAGATCCGTCATAACGTTATTTGGGGAACAAACTACTTTTATTAAAGGGGGAAAATTCAATAACACAAAAATTTTATTTTACTCGCTCTGCTGTGTAAAAGTTTTTCATGTTATAGACTTAGTCCAGGAACTTTTGAATCCGTGTATGAATATATCTATATATCTTCTGGATCTCTATGTCTGACCAATCCTCGTGTTGATTATGTCAGAGTAGATTGATTATGTAGTTGTCAGAAGTTGATTATGCAGTCTAGATCTTATCAATACATGCGAGGGGTTATGTTAATTACGTTTGTTTATAATAACGTCGCACTAAAACAATATATTTGGCTTTTGCCTGTGGATGTAATTTAGAAATCCATCAGATGGAACGTCTGAACCGTAACCTTGCATTCCCAACTTCCACACTATGCCTCGCGAGGTCATTAAATCGCAATTCAATTCAATAAACGGCTCTCGCCATTATTCTGCATGATGTCCTGGATGTCTGGGAGTTGTAATCCAAACTTGACTTGTATGTCGTTAGTGAACGTTAGCTATTGAGTTACTACTGTTGTGCATTGCAATCGTATATCCATGAAGTCCATTGCTCATGTTAGAATTTTGCTATTATTGTTGTCAATTAGTTTATTTTTTATCTGCTTTATTTTTCTAAGAATGCATTTATTAATGATGAATTTTTTACTCCCGCGGTATTTGCATTGTTTAAAAATATTTATTAGTTTTCAAAAATAATTTAGAAATAAGTTTTAAAACTGAATAAAAACGTTTGCCGTGACCAGGATTCGAACCTGGGTTATTGCGGCCACAACGCAATGTACTAACCACTATACGATCACGGCTTCGAATGGAGTTGTCTGAAAAAGCACACATTTGATTCTTTTCTAGAAAATATAATTTACTCTACTTGCAGACCGAATGAATGTTTACTCAAGCATATCATTTCCTAAAAAACGTAAAATTTCTTAAAGATGTTTTACTTCTTAAACTCTGGTGAATATTTTCATTTGTGCAGTAGAAAAAAGAAAATCATCTAACTCTTGATTTTTGGTTCCAGTTGCAATACGATTTAATTGACTTTGTAACCAAATATATATTCAAGCCACGTTTATAACTATGCTTAGGAAATAGTAAACAATTCGCGTATTCGTTCAAAACACCTATCAACATTTTTATAAGTTTTGTAGTCTTAATATTAATCATTATTTCTCTATTCCGGCACTTACTCTCTCTCTCTCTTCCATTATTTTATTTTTTTCTGTAGGACTGCGTATATTGGGATTTTAACCTTTGCAGACCTAGTACATTCCCAAGAGCTGGTATCACTTTTTAGCGCTATACCGTATAGGCGATACCAATTACCGCAAGTAATTTTGACACCCAGTTTCCTCCACAGAGGGAGGCACCTGAGCTCGACGATGCGAATCTGTATTAGGATTTAATTTTGCCGAGATCATCCAAGTCAAACAGACACTCTAGGGTTCTTTAACATGCTGTATTATATCATACGACATGGCCGCTGTCGTTTTTCTTCATCATGAAAATCCACCGACTTGGGCCGATACAAAACTCATGACGACTCGATTGTTATTTAAGATTTGTTGGTTTTCACATCGCACTAATTTAAAAGCTATTTATGTGAAATGGGAACAATGAAATTGTTTAAATACCTCAGCTACTTGGTTCAGTTTTGGATCCACAGTAGCACGTTCTAAAAAAGAAATGACTCATAACCCAAAGGATAGATAATTTGTATCTTGTCCTTACAGAGACCGTTGTGTAGTTAATGATTTATTTTAAACTTATTCTGGCTTTAAATTCTCAAATTAAAATATTGTAGATGTTAGATGAGTAGGATCCCAACTCAAATTCGTTTTGGTATACATTAATAAAATAATTTGCAAAACAGAAATTAATTTCTTTGATTAAAATGCAGTAAGTTATACATGATATTTCTGAAGATTCGCAAAAAAATAAAATACAGTGAAATACGTTTAACGCGAAGATGCTTAAGACGAAATATCGGTTAACACGAAATAATACAACGGTCCCGACAAACTACTGAGTAATTTCATGCCTTTTTTCTCTTAACACGAAACGAAAATCGCTTAACACGAAAAGATTTTTTCCCCCTGAGACTGAACAAATCAGGGAAAATACTAGACACTTAATGAAATGTTTGAGAAAGTTTCTGTATTTTTTGGACTGTCCTGCTATATCATCGGAAGAATTTGTTGCAGTAGATGATGCTAATGTGTGTACAGCTCCAATTATGACAAAGATATTTTGGAGTTTGTTCAAAGCTTAACAAATATCATTGAGGCAGATTCCGGTGACGAAAATGAAATGAACACTGCAGCTCATGTTCCCGCGTCACCCGAAATGAGTAACATCATGACAAATATGAGCAGCTATTTAGACGCACATTCCGATGGTGAAATGAATAAAAAAATGGACGACATCGAAAAATTTGCAGACAATTTGATGCTATAAAAGACAGTCAAAGAAAAAAATAAAATTATTTTCCAAACAACTTTTGTTTTTCAAAAAACTTGAAAATTTTGTTCTTTTGTGTGTGAATGTTTTTTTTTTTTCCATTGATTTTTATGAAAAACATGCATATATACACATCAATGAAAAAAACTGTACTCTAATAAATTTAATTCTGTTGAATATATAGTGGGTTTTTTTTTTGTGTATAATATCCTTTTTTTGTGTACACGAAGTTCTTTTAACACGAAAAAATATTTCAGCCCCCTCAGTTTCGTGTTAAATGATTTTCATTGGATATGTAATAAATCATTTTTCTTTACATCTTGCTCATTATTCACAATTAATGACATGTTACTCTAGTAAATCATCGAAAATATGTTGCAGAAAATACCGATGTTTAAAAAAAATGTGAGGCAGAGGGGATTAATAATTCTGTTAACGATGGTATATCAGTAAATAGTTTTTACTTAGGAATATCGTTATTGTTACAGAAACTGTGTCTAATAAAAGCGGTAAACATTCATTGTTTTTTAAATATGTTCTGTAACATTTTACTCAAATTGCAAATTTTTTATTGAATTATTGTAATAAAATGTTTTATATTCTGTGCTCTTTTAGCTAAATGTGTGCATTTTTGAAATTTTTCAAAAACATCATTCTCTTTAACAAAAAATAAAAATAATAATAATAAAACTTTTTTTTTTGCTGGAAATAAACTAAAATTACTTTTAAAAAAACCCGATTTTTTTTAATTGCGAAAAAATTACCTTATCCTATATTTTATTAATAAATCCCTAAAATTATATAAACCTCTCAAAAAATAAAATAGACTCTTGCCGTGACCAGGATTCGAACCTGGGTTATTGCGGCCACAACGCAATGTACTAACCACTATACGATCACGGCTTCGAAAAGAACCAGCTGAGGAAGGATTTTCTTTCATTCGGGAAACCAAATGGTAATTGGAGCATATCATTGGCACAATAATTTTTTTAAGACATTTCCCTTCTCAGACTTTGATGGGTATTTCCAAGTACTGAAAGTTATATTAATTTGGAGAAAAATCAAAATAATTTTGTCCCATATCGTGTCAAGAAGACAGTGAGTGAATATTAACGTCGCACTGTTCAGCTACACGAGGGTTTTTGGCGACGGAACTCGTCATTTTGAACCATGGTCAAGTGAGGAGGACCCCACTCTCCTAACTACCACACCACACCAACGGGATGACTTTTGAGCTCTCGACAGATTTGACGTGCATTGCTCCCCTACACGGCGGTATTTAGTGGCGCGGAGCTCGAATTCACGATATGCCAGCCACGATCCGATACCTTGACCACTTTGCTAGCGCGGTCACGTGTCAAGAAAACAGTCATATTGAAAATGTTTGATGGTATGTCTGTGGGGGGGGGGGATTATCTGAAAACTATAAATAATTTAAACCTATTTTCAGTCATTTCTTGAAAACCTTTATATTCAACTGCAGGTAAAGACTCTTTAATTTTCTTGTGCCTTTTACTGCAACTCACTATTTGACCTTTTAGAGATATTTTGAAAATCATTCTTTCCTCGCGTGAAAGCAGAAATTTGTGTACGTGGTGATACAAAACTTTGGAGAAAAATATATTTTAATATACTATTAAAGTGTAGGAATGTCAAATTATGATTTTAATATTGGAGTACGCCGCCCATCTGGTATAGTGGTTAGCGACGCTGACTACGGTGCCGTAGGGACTGGGTTCGAATCCCGGAGAAGGCATGAATGTTTGTGTTGTAATCTTTCCCCCCCCCCCTTTGTGTTGTAAGCCCCCGTGTTAAACATTGTGTGGTGCACGGGGATTCTAAATGTTCTCAATAAAAAAAATATATTGGAGTACTTATCTTTATAATGAAAATTCCGATTTTGGGTGTGTGGTCATGTGCTAACAAGTGCTTGTTAAATGTGTTATAATTTGGATCGCAGAATATAAATAGGAACGGATATCTTAATTTCGCGTATTTATATTAACGGCCTCTAAAGCAATATAGTATTTGCCTTCTGGTAGTGGACTTCGTAATTAGAAATTCTATCACATGATGATGTACGGATTTCTAATTCCACATGAGGTCATTAAATAGCAGTTTCACTTTTATATGCAGCATTTACCAATATTCCACACGACGTCCGAGGTGCCATTGCGAATTGAACCCATGAAGATTCTTATGTACTTGGTGAATGCATTATAAAGTCTCGAAACTCAGCCTAATGTGGACAAAAGGGTGCCCGAGTTTGTGAAAATACAGGGTTATCGAGAGTGGTGCAAAAAAGAATAAATACAAGTGTTTCCTCGGAAAATGTTGTACTGCACTTGTATGCATTGTTTGCTTGAGATTACAACAGAAAATAAACTGCTCAAATATACCCTTGAACAAAGGAAAAGTACGTTCTTTTTGAAGGCATACAGCATTTACTATATGAAAATGAAAATTAATGAGAATACGTAGTATTCAGTAGTTGGGAGATGCCAGCTCAGGTTTCGTCCGCGTCACTTGATAATGGTTCAAAATTACGCGAAAACGTCGCCAAAAGCCCTCGTGTAGCTGAACAGTGCGACGTTAATATTCACATAAAAAAAACTTACTTTTGTTGTTTTATTCTTATATATGATGGATTTTTTTCTCAGTATGTGCATTGTTTTAAGAATATACATCAACGTTCTCGTTTTAAATTTTAAAAAAAGGTATTTAAATTTTTTTTTGAAATAAGTTTTAAAACTGAATATAAAAAGGATTTGCCGTGACCAGGATTCGAACCTGGGTTATTGCGGCCACAACGCAATGTACTAACCACTATACGATCACGGCTTTCAAGAGGATCGTCACAAGAAGGATTTTGTTTAAATCGGAAACAAAATTACTTTAAAAAAACGAACCAAAGGCTTGGTTATTGAAGCATAGCATTTTTAAAAAAAACAATTTCTTAAAGAGATTTATTTAATTTCTCCACCTTTGATATGTGTATATTTCGGTTTCTATAACAAAGTACTGGAGTTTTTGAGGGGGAGAAGCAAAACAAATATATTAATTCACAGTTATATATATCAAAATCAGACACAAGCATTTTGTTACTAATCGAGCCAAGAAGAAACCAAATTTAATTGAATAAATATCATGTTCTCTTGCAAAAAATGACTGATCAACGGCTGACTTAAAATTTTTACTAATTTAAACTTGATTTTGGTCAGTTGTGGAATATATATAAAGCGAAATAATGTTTAAAGATTGTTTAATTCAGAGGTGACCACCCAAATGACCTCGCTGGCTACTTCAGAAAAACATTATAATTCTGCGGACCGCAGATAAAAATATACAGGGTGTCCAGCCTTAATTTGACCCTATAGCTAATTCCCGAACCGTTCGGTTTAGATATGCATTTCCAATTTAAAAAATGTTTTAAAAAACGTAAGGAATGTTTTTATGTGCTTTTCGAACCAAAAGACCCATTTACAAAAAAATTACAAAAATTAATTTTTTTATACGGTCCCCAGGTTCTATCACTTATATTTAGAAAAAGATGCAGTAGACAAAAACAAAGTAAACACAAAAAGTTTCATTTTATTACGATAAAAACTGGCCGAGTTATGCCTACATAAATTTGAAGCATCCGAGTTGCTCAGAAAAGGGGGTCGTATATAAAGTGAGTTTAAAGCACAGTAATTCACTATCTACAGAAAGAGCAACAAAAAAAATCATAGAAAAATTAAAACATCGTAGTAAACATCATAGATTGACAATTTGTATTGCGGTATTGCAAACAATAAAAATTAAATTAAAGAAATACAACTTGTACTGAAAAGATTAAAACACCTTGTTTTAACAAATAGCAGCAAAATAATACAGGATTTTCCGTTCAAATTATAGCATAATGTGGAATGATGCGTGTGAATCAGGGGTTTTATTATATCAGAATGACCAAATTAACTTAAATAATGGTGAAGGCACGAGACAGGGAATACTTCTATTGCAACTCCCAGTTTTATACAAGCACTGAACAGCACGGGAAATTGTGCAATAAGATGGATGTCTTCGAGTGGGAAATCAAATGGCATAAAGTCTTGCCACCTCTCTCTTCACTGCCCATAAAACAGTACCATTTCGCAGTTTCTTAATTTGTATTCATCTCGTTCTCCCCCTTACCGTAATTCGTAATATTAGAATACGACTGTATGCAATTGCAAGCGACTACACAACAGATATTTAATGTTCGTCATGATCAGCAAAAACGCAGCAAATCATACTATTTTTTCGAACTCCTATTGAAATGTTTTCTTCGTCCAAAATATTTTATTTTTCTACGTTTTACACATACACAGAATAAATTTTATTTCATAAGTACTCAATTATTGTTTTATTAACGTATGCTTTTAAATTTAGAAACGATTTACATAAGAGTGATGTGCAAGAGCGAAAGTTTCCTAGCAGAGTTCCAACTAATTTCACTTTGAGACGGTTACTATTTCTTGAAAATAGCTAGAAATGCATATAAAGCACTATTTTCAAAGTTCATAACTCGCATTTTTATCTAATAAATGAAACTTTTTGTTTTTTTTTTTGTCTACTGCATTTTTTTAAATATAGTGATAGACCTGATCGTATAAAATTATTTTTTTTTTTTTCTAATGCGTTTTTTGCTCGAAAGACGTAAAAACATTCTTACTGTTTTAAAATTTTTCAATTGAGTGCATATCTAAACGAACGGTTCGGAATTACTATTGGTACATTAGCTGACATTATATCTTTATATTAGATTTGGACACACATTACAAACTTTTTATTGCAGTGAAAATTTAAAACAGAATGACACGTGTTGTTGTTTTCATTGTTTTTCATGAAAACAAACATAGATAATATTTTAACAATAATGCAATGATAAAATGTTTAGTTTATTTAATTAATGAGATATTTTTTATCTCATTTCTTTCACGTAGTTTTTGCAAGTCGATCTCAATGGGTATATTTGCGCAACGTAATTGATGTTGCAGATTTTCGTCTGTTAATTTTGAGCGCGATTTTTGTTTAATAAATTTCATTTTCGAAAGAAAAAAAAAGATTCGCAGTAGCAGAAGCAAAATGATAAAATATAAACAGTTACTGGATTTATTTGTTAAAAACACCCTAAAAACAAAAATATTGTACAGATTAGTCGTATTTTGTAAAGTTGTAAGGAGTCTGGCAGGCCACAAAATTATTCAAGGTGGGCCACATGTGGCCCTCGGTCCGCGGGTTGGCCACCCCTGCGTTATTTTTGTCTGTAATTAACTCACTTTACCAGAGAGAGGGCGCCAACCAGTAGTCAGCGACAAATTTTGATGGCCAGCTGGAAAATTGGATCATTATTTATATTTTTAAGAAGATTCAGTTTCACAAAAATGAAGAGTAACAAAAGGTATCATGGAGTATGAATCACACTTTTTTTTTCCGAAATTTTTAGCCATTACTTTTAACGAAATTCTTTTTCTGAGTTGACTTTTTCAAATGTATCTAGCGACATTTGAAAGCGAGAGTTGGCGACCATGGTAAATTGGTGGCATGACACTTCTGTTTGTTGATATTGTTTTGCGTCAACGGTTTGTTCTTGCTTTTTGTGAGATTCCGTGATATGTGTGTGTGGAAATGTAAATGGAGACGTAAATAAGTGACAATACACTTATAGTCGTCCGCCATATAATGCTCAATCATATTAGTGATCCGCCAAATGAAAAATAATACATTTTGTGCTCCAAAAAGTTCTAAAGGTTGGCGTTCGCTGAACTATACGACCTTAGAGAGAAAATTTGATTTTTGAAGAATAATCTCATTATTGATGAAAGCAGGCATATGTGTTCACGGAGCACTTTTCTCTAATGAGCACAGCGATGTTAGATAATATGTTCACGTGTTAAAGTGCTTATCTGTATAATGAAAATTTTAGTTTTGGGACCTGATTCAGAGAAGTCCTTGATAAACGTGTTTTAGTGTATATTTTAAAACATGAATCGGGATATTTTAATGTCGCTTGTTTAAATTAATGTGGCTCTTAAATAACTTATTTATTGGCAGGGTCCGATTTAAAATTCGATCAGATGACGATGTCTGCATTCCTGCCTTTCACACCATGACATGCCAGGTCAATGCATCGCTTTATGTGCACCTTTTTTTGCACACGACGTCCAGGGTGTCTCTGGGAATCGGATTCGTCATTGAAATCGCGTATGGTTGGTTAATATTAGCTGCTAGGTTACAGAGCCACCTCGTCTTCTCATTGCAGTCACGGTTTCAAAAGTCGAGTGCCGAGGGTAGTGATTTCATAACAAGCGATGTTTAGTTTCACAGCTTCCTACAAAATCTTGATTTCACTGCTGTCAACGGTGTCGTCCTCGTCACTTGACCATGGTTCAAAATTACGAAGTCCGTCACCAATAGTCCTCATGTAGCTTAACAGTGTGACGTTAATATTCACTCACTCACTCCACTGCTGTCAAATATTTGATTTTTTTTAAAAATAGAAACTTGTTTATTTTTTGTTGGGAATATTGGAAAAAAAATTTATCATACTGAATATGTTAAAAAATTTTCCATTTCTACATTGTTAAAAACATGCATCAATTTTAAATTTCAATTATATAAAATAAATAAATTACTTGAAAAAATATTTGCCGTGACCAGGATTCGAACCTGGGTTATTGCGGCCACAACGCAATGTACTAACCACTATACGATCACGGCTTCGAACAGAGTCTGCTCAAAAAGGATTTTAGGAAATTCGGGAAACAAAATCGCTCTACTTTAAAGCGCCATTTGCATTGAAGCATATCATTTGCACAAAAAAAAAAGACACTTGATTCCTTAGAGATTTTACTTCTTCACTTGCTACTTCCACCATCTATGGTAAGCTTGTTACATTTTTGTGTAATTTTGTTTCTCAAATGAGTGTTACCTCACAGAATCTCTGTAAAACAAAATCAAAAAGAGATGTAACGATCCGAAAGGAACGAAAGGGAGGATGTAAAACAGTCTTGTAGTAAACAGTTAAGTCATGTACGTCCATAAACATTAATAATACACTTTGGAAAATAAAACTTATTGCGGTCAATTCATGAGAGCCTCTCATTTCATCGGTAAGTGCCATAGTTAGAAGAAACCGACAGACCTTTTTATGGGTATTTCCATTTATGCAACGAAATACTGGAATCTGAAGGAGGGGGAATACAAAAGATATTATGAATTCACTAATATATCCAAACCAATGGCGCAGACAGGAAATTTCGAAAGGAGAACAGTGTCAAGAGTCAAAAGTCCACCCTCATTCTCCTATCATTACCCCAATACATCGCCAAACATATTCTTTTAATGTTATCGGGAACAAAAAACAGTAAAAAATAAATTATAGCATTAAAAAAATCAACACTAATTAATAAAATAAATTATTAATAACAAATACTTTTGATTAAAATTTACGTACTTTATACATAGGATCACTGGCGTAATTAGTTCTGAGTGGGCCCAGTATCAAACTCCTAAGGGGAACTTTTTTTTAAATATTGGGGTCCTTGTAGCTTGGGGGCCCCGTATCATTGATACGGCGGTATATATATAGCTAAGTCCATGCATAGGATTATTATCAATCGAAAAAAATAATATGTGTAAGCCACTCTATAAATAAAATAAAGGCAAAAAATATCTCTTGCCGTGACCAGGATTCGAACCTGGGTTATTGCGGCCACAACGCAATGTACTAACCACTATACGATCACGGCTTCGAATGGAACCGTCTTAAGAAAAGATCTGATTCCTTCCTTGAAATGCAATTTACTTTCACACTACCTTGTTGAGTGGTTGTTGAAGCATATCATTTACTAAAAAACACATTATTTCTAAAAGAAATTTCTCTTCTTAGTACTTTGTGGATATTTCCATTTATGTAAAGAACTAACGTGAGCAGTCGAAATTCATCTCGTTCTTGACTTTTATACGTTTTGTGTGTTTGACTTTTTTTAATCAATTATTTTCAAGCCATATTTTTAGCTGTGCTTAAGGAATAATAAACAACTTTCTCTTTCTTTCAAAGGATGCATCAAGCACTTACCGTTGCAATATCGAGATTTTTAAAGTCTTTTAATGGTTTTAGAGCCATACATGGAATCTGTATCACTAAACGTAAGGTTGTGTGTGTGGTGAGGCCAATAAAGCCAGGCTAAATTAAAAATGTTTGATGGTTACTTGTGATAAAGGCCAAACTCCTACTTGTCTTTAAAATTCTAAAAAAATCTAAACCTAATTTTGATCAGTTCTAGAAAACGTGTAAATTGAAATAAGAGATATATCTTTTAAATTTTCTTGTGTCTTTTACTTTAATCCAATACATTTGATCTCTGAAAGGAAATTTTGATTTTTGAAAATTAAATTAATTGCTGGTAAAAGCAATGCACGGTGAAACAAATATTTCGAGCAGCATATTTTAATATACTACTTAAGTGGAGCATGTCAGATTACGATATTAATGTGTTGGAGTACTTATTTAAATAATGGAAATTCTGGTTTTAAGTCTGGGTCTTGATCCAGACTTCAAATCAGATCGCATGTCGTTAGTGAATATTAACCACTGAGTGTGCAACGACTTTGTTTTCTCATTACAGTCACAGTGAAATGTTGAGTGCTCAGGACAGTAAATTCATGGACAGCGATGCTTCATTTAAACTGCATGTTGGAGAGAGTCATATTAACGTCGCTTTATAAAGCAACAGACAGCTATTGGCGACGAACCTCGTAATTTTGAACAGTGTTCGTTCCAGAGACGACACCTGAACTGGCATCACATCATGCCAACATGAGGAACTTGAGCTCGACAAATTAAACGTGCAGCCGCCACCTCTACTTGGCGGTTCTTCAGCGGTGCAAAGAGTATTTTAAAGTTTGACACTACTGCTGTCAAATCTTTGATATTGTTTTTTAATTAAAACTTACTTGATTTTTGCTCGAATATATTTAATTAATAGGAATTTCGTTCTTTGTGTATTTGTTTCGTTTAAAAAATACGCATCATTTTTAAAGTTTGATAATGATATAAAACAAAAACAATTGTTGTTGTGTCCTTCTCGCAGGGAAAGGAATGAAAGTTGCCATTGCCTGTGAAACAGGTTGGACTTCTTAACGATAGATGGCGACACCACCTATCTCCACCTCCACAATTTTGCCATGAAACTGAAGGGAGGGAAATATTCTCCAGCCCCTGCACTCGTGGTTTCTGCTGCGACCGCCCACAAGACTTTCGGACCCACTGAATTAACGAGCACGTACTACGTCTACACTCGGTGGTATTTAGTGGCATCGAACCCAGGCCCTCAGATCTGGAGTCCGATACTCTAACCACTAGGCTACCCGCAACCCAACAAATAAACAACTATTCAAAATAATACAAACAAATAAACAACTATTCAAAATAACACAAACAAATCAACAACTTATTCAAAAAATGATGTTAAAATAAGTTTTTAAACTAAAAACAAAAAGCTGCCGTGACCAGGATTCGAACCTGGGTTATTGCGGCCACAACGCAATGTACTAACCACTATACGATCACGGCTTCGAATAGAGTTGTCTTAAAAAGGATTTGATTCTTTTGTTCTACTTTCAGACCACCCGACTGTGTGTTTGTTCATGCATAGTATTTACTACAAAAACGCATATTTTCAAAGGATGTTTCACTACTTCCAAATATTTGGCAGATAATTCCATTTTTTGTAGAGTTATGGTTGAATTTCCTAGATGATTTTTCGTTCTTGAGAGGGAGATTTTTAATTTAAGATTTAATACGTTATAGTTGATTATTTTCAAGCGATGTTTAAAGTAGTTGTGAAAGTGCAGTAAACAATTTTCGATAATTTTTTTTTTGAAGTTTATGTAAACTATTTCTGTTTGATTAGTCTTATGATGTTGTGATACTTAGTAATTATATAGGGTGTATCAGTACAGTGGTTAAAAACTTTCAGGACTGATAGAGACCATGGGAAGTCACCTAGCAATGCATGGTAAGAAATACGTAGTATGATCCAAAAGTTCGGAGGCAACTTGTAGGAAACCTTACCCTGAATTCTTACCCCTTCGGTTCATAGCACGAAACACATCACCTTCAAATTAGTTCTCTTGGGCGACGATACACTTCGGCTGCGCTCGTGTAACTTCTGGAAACACAGCTGGAAGCCATTTTCCGCAACCTCCTGCGATGCTACTTTCACTTCAACTGATGACACAAAACGACGTCCCTGTAAATATTTTTTCATTGATGGGATGTGGAAGCATGTTAGTGCGAGTTTTCGCATTTTGCCAATGGGGATCGATGTGCTGGTGCGTTGTCATGCAGAAGATACCAGTCGTCACTCTGCCAGAACTGAGACCGTTTACTACGAATGGATTACCTCAAACGACGTCTTCGAGAATGTAGCCTTAGCAATTTGTTCAAGTGTTTGGTGACGATCTTTTCGAACACATTCAGACACCAACGCAACATTTTCCGCTTTCCTGGAAGTCGAAGGTCTTACAACGCGTTCATTGGTCGGCCCTCTTTAAAACCCTTTACCATTCGTAAATCTTGAATCTCGCCATGATAGATTCACAATACACTTTATTTAGCATTTTCAAACTCTCCTTTGGCGTTTTATCTAAGCGTTGGCAGAATTTAAGGTTCAACGCTGTCCAAGAAAAGCCATCTTTCTTAAATAGCGGAACAAAGCTAACTAGCTTCTGTAAAGAATTAAGAACCTAAACGAAATGTTCTTAGCGAATGAAACGAATGAGTGTGCAGTATCCATAGAAATTGATCAGTCCATATTACTCAACGAAGACACAATTTTGAATATAGTAATATTTAATATGACTGAACTTGCCGTCATGCGGCCTACATTCTACAAAACAAGTTACACACTAACAATATTTACAATTTAGATACTGAGGTGCGCACAGCAGCGCCCTCGAGTGGCCAATATTTCGGCACACACCCCGCCGGTGAACAGAATGTTCACCCAGTAATGATCAAACAAAAATTAATACAAACAATTATTCAAACACAATTCTAACAAAGACTTAACACTGAAACAATGCTACTAATCAAAATTTAAATTTTTCATATTGCAAAGAAAAAAGTAAATATATATTAAAATACACAAATATAATGAAATTTAATGTTGACAATAAATCTTCAATTTACAAATTAGAAAATATTAGGCTACATACCTCAAGATCTCACAACAAATAAATTTAACAGAGATTAATTAATAATGTGCTATCTGCTAACATTAATCTGAAAAAATAGAAACAAAATTAGTTCAAATATTATTCAAGTTCTAAAGGGTACAACAATTGAATGGGTTTTTTTGAAGAGACCTTTAGAAGTTTTTACAAGACAAGATCTATATATAACATTATTGTTTCTTCCAATAAATATCTCCTTGATTATTCCAAGTTCCCACAATAATTTTGATTTTACATTTCCTTCAACCAGAACTATGTCATTTAATTTTAAATTTTTATGAACAGATGGTGTTTTAAAATGATTAACTGGAGTAAATACTGTTCTTTCCAGCGTCTCCAAAGTTGTTTTAAAAGAAGAGTTCGGTAAGTCTTTCTTTTTTGTACGACTCTCTTGCCGTAGTGGCGTCGATCAGTTCAATGAAATGTATAGGATATTTAGAGTCACCATAACCTAACTCGAGGAAGTGGGCCGGTGTGAGTGGCTCCGGCTCTCCTGGATCATTTTCCACGTATGTCAGTGGTCGATGATTGACGATCACTTCAACTTCTGAAAGTATCGTTGAAAGTTCTTCAAACATTAGAAGGGCTTTGCCAAGTATTTTACGCAAAGGATCCTTTATAGTCTTAACAAGACGTTCGTAAAATCCACCCCACCAAGGGGCACGTTCAACTATGAACTTCCAGTGGATACCTTTATCTGCGACAAAATTTTGAAATTCACTGTCCTTCAAGATGTTGGAAAATATGCTAGTTCCTTTTCAGGAGCTTTAAATGTACGAGCATTATCTGAGTATATTACTTTGCAATTTCCTCTACGAGCGAGGAATCTCCGTAAAGCAAGTAAAAAACACTTTGTGGACATGTCTGATACAAGTTCTAAGTGTACGGCACGAGTGACCGCACATGTAAACAAAGAAACATAAGACTTATGAGTCTCTTGATTGTCCTTAACAAGTATTGCACCTGTAAAATCAATTCCTACGATTTGAAATGGAGGGGATTGGGTGATTCTATCTCGAGGCAACTGACCACTCAACTGGTCAGCTGGTTTAGCGTTGTATTTTTTGCAAATGAGACAAATTCGAATAATTGTTTTCACTAACTGACGACCTTTAGGTATCCAATAATTTTTTCGAAGTTGAGTTAAAGTTGCAGATACGCCACAATGACCAATTCGTTCATGTTCCCTAATAACAAGTAATTCTGTAAATTTACAGTGTCGGGGAAGGATAACAGGATGCTTTTCGCCAAAGCATAAGTCTGCTTCAAGCAACCGTCCAGTAATTCTTAGTAAATTGTCTTCACCCAAATAAGGCACTAAACTCTTTATTTCAGAGCTACATCGAAGTTGTTCGTTGCGTTTTAAGGTTAATATCTCAGCTGAATAAAATTCGTATTGAACATATTTAAGCCAAAAATATTCAGCATTTTGTATTTCATCTTCAGTAATATAGAAGTTCATTGATTTATTAACGATTCTAGCATTGTTCACAAATCGGAAGACCCAAGCAGTCACTTTCAAAAGTTTTTTAAGGCTACTGAATCGATTTATGTCAACAAGAGATTCCCTCTGTTGGGTAACTGCCACATGCACACTAAAACGATATTCTAATTCTTCCGAGCAGAGTTCCGAATCTAAAATATCTCGGTGACGATTTGGCCAATGATCGGGTGTTAGTTTAAGCCAAGGTGGGCCGTGCCACCACAGCTCATTCTGTGCTAATTTGACGGCAGATGTACCACGCGAAATGAGATCTGAAGGATTGTCCTTTCCTGGACAGTGTCCCCACTGGCTCGGATCAGAGAGCAACTGTATCTCTTGAACACGATTTTTAATGTACGGTTTGAATGCTGAAGAATCGCCACGTATCCAGTAGTACGAAATGAAAGAATCAGTCCAATAATATATATTGGCATTAAACTTTAGGCATGATGACACCTGTTTGGCCAACCTAGCTGACAATAGGGTTGCTGTCAGTTCAAGACGAGGAAGCGTCAATGATTTCAAAGGTGCCACACGACTTTTTGAGCAAATGAAACTCGTTTCGATTTTGTTATTGCAAGTAACAAATTGCAAGTATAGTATTGTTCCATAGGTTGACTTGCTCGCGTCTGAGAAACAATGTATATCAACACTTGATAATTCTTGATCTACGTCCCCTAAATAGAACCGTGGTATTTTTATCTCAGTCAAGCCCTCAGCTTCGCTACTCCACTGCTGCCACTTGTGTCGTAGCTTTTGGGGAAGTTCAGAGTCCCAGTCTACTCCCAGAGTCCAAAGATCTTGAAGAAGACACTTCAATTTGATAACGAATGGGCCAAGAATTCCAATGGGGTCGAAGATGCGACCAACCACATTCAGAATAAATCTCTTAGACTCTGTTTTACGTGACATAAATTTCAATAAATCCTTTGGATCGAAATAAATTAAATCCTTTTCTGAATCCCAAGCGAGTCCTAAAACCTTAATCGGTGGTTTAAGATCGGGGGCACTAGTTTCAGAGAATTCTGTTTCGACACCTTCTTGCTGCTATAACAAATCAAGTTGTTTTGAATTAGTTCTCCATTTGCGCAACAACATGCTTGCGTCACTGAATATTTGCAAACACTCCAAGGTAGTACGTAGAGCGTCCGGAACATCATTTCTACCACAAATGAAGTCATCAACTTAAATGGAGCTATTTAGCAAGTCAAATGTATGAGGATATTGTTCTTTGTACTTCTTAAAATGATGTTTTAAAGTTGCTGCGAGAAGGTATGGACTAGGTCTAAGTCCAAAAAGGACTCTCGTGAAATTTAGAACGTATGGATTGTTATTCAAATTATCAGTCCAGAAGAAACGTGTAAATTCTCGATCACGAAGGTCCAATTCAATTCGAAGAAAAGCCGATTTTACATCAGCTGTAAAGGCTACAGGGTTTTTTCGGAACCGTAAGAGAAGTGCTAACATATTTGGGTGCAAATTTGGTCCCGTATATAAACTTTGGTTCAACGATGAATGTCCGTCTTCGTGAGCCGAACCATTAAACACAATGCGAAGACGGCTTGTGGTTTTGTCGCTACGTATCACCGCATGATGGGGTAGGTAAAATCCCTGACTATCCGATAAAGAATCACAAGAAGTACGCTCAACAATACCTTCCCTAACATAGTTATCGATTACATCTTTATACTCACAGAACAACTCGTGATCACGTTTAAACCTACGGACCAACCCCTCAAAACGTTTACGTGCAACAGTTTTATTATTCTGTAAAACCTCTCTCATTCCTGGTTTCCATGGCAAACTAACACGATATCGACCATCTACAAAACAAACTGATTTATCAAATTCACTAAGTATCTCTTCATCTCCATTACCTAAAGACACCGAATCATTGTCACGTATTCCTAAACTTTCTATCTCCCAGAATCTCCTTAGCTCAGCTGAAATAGATTCCTCTTCACTGTGAATCAAATGTACCGAAGTACAATCACTCTGCTCATCACACTTTCCCTGAAGAGACCATCCTAAACTAGTTTCTACTACAACCAATGACGAATCAAGTCTTTTTATCCGATGTGTTAAAGACCAATAAAAATCGGAACCTATTAACAATGAAATTTCACAGTTCTCAGAAGATTCACTACAATTGAATGTTAGTCTGAATCCCCTTGTCTCCATTTCTGTCCATACATCTGGGCTAAGGCAGGCTAAGTGTTGCCTTTGAAATTTCCTCAATTTCCAATGCCTCAATTACCAGTTACTTCTCCGTTTAATATATTCCTTAATCTAACCTCGACCTTGCTACAAGTTTGTTTTTTAGGAGTTTTACATCCGAACGAAAAAATATTTAGCCTTTCCGAACCTACCTTTTTCAACCTCAACCACCGAGAAACATTTTTCTTAATAAAAGATTTCTCACTTCCATTATCAAAAAGACAAAATATTTTATCCGAGGAAATATGACCGATTACTTCTGCCTTTACACACTGCAATAAAACTCCACCTCTATTATGAAGAACAGAATTTGAAGACGTTCGTTTCACGTCAACTTTCCCTTTCTCTAAATCTATATGCGAATTTTGTTTTAAAGAATTTTCCAGCTTAAAACAAATAGCACGAGCGTGACGACTTTTACAATACGAGCAAACCTCTTTTTTGCACTTTTTAACATGGCAACAAGTATAACAACACAAAAAACACCTCCCTTCCTTTATTAATTTGGCTCTCTTTTCCTGAACGCATAGATTCTCACACATATCAGATGCATGAGTATCTTCGGAACAAAATAAACAATTCGAAACTACAGCCGAAAGCAATTCGTTCGCAGATGCTCTCACCCCCGATTTATGAGAAGGGTAGAATCGCGAATGGACCTTGACCCTTTCGATTTGGCTGCGGATAGATTGGTGGTGCTCTTTCCAAGTATTTATTGGGATACGAGTGGGAGCCATGTGGTTTTAACAAAATTTCCGTCCGTTCGCGACTTTCAACTTCGCCGTGCAAATATGTAGTTAGATCAGTGACTTGGGATTGTTTTTCATTATGTTTTTTATTATATTCTAATGCCAAATCAGGGGGAATAGCTTTCATTATTATCGGAAACAAAAGACAACTGTAAGAATCGGGGAAGATTTCAAGGGATTCGAGTCCCCTAATGTTTATTTCTAATTGATCATATAGCTTTCTTAACGCGATTACATCAAACGATTTACGGACAGGGGACAAATTTAACAAACGATTCATATGATAATCTACCAATTAGTTCTTTACGCCCGAATCTATCTTCTAAAATTTTAACTGCTTTGGCATAATTTTCCGGTGTTAGTGTTAAACCTCGAATAGCCAATTCTGCATCAGATGTGACAACCGATTTCAAATAGGAAAATTTGTCCACATCATTTAAATTCGAATTATCATCCACTGCGGATTTAAATCTAGCCCAAAAACTGGGAAAACTACTGATATCCTTGCCCGAAAAAGATTCTAATGTGAGCTTAGGTAAACGCGGTTGATTTGTTAAAACGGAACTAACTGTATTATTTAAAGGAGTTACGTTTTGCTGTTGATTTCCGACCGAATTTTGAAATGCAATGCTCGAAACTGTTCCTATGTAACGTTCAGCACGGATTTTCTATATTATAAATTTATCTCGATAATCTTCGCGAGTTAATATTTCGTCTTCTAGACTTTCAATATTTATTAAACTCTCAATTTCCTTATCGAGTGTGCTCAGCTCCTCATATTTAGAAATTAATTGCACGTAAATCTCATACACTGTTGTTTTATCGGCTGAATTGTTTATTTCGTTTTCTAATTTATTAATTTGTTTCGTCACAAGGGACCTCGAAACAGATCGAGCCCTTTTTGCACTTTCTAATAAAGCCTGATTTGCTGCATCCATTTTAAACAAAACACTATAATTTCAAAACAAATATACAAATAATAACACCAATTCTAAATCCAACTTAGTATAGATTTCAACACATTCAAACAAAATCCAGTTTAACAATCTGCATACAAGTAAACAAAACTATACCAGAGCAACCTTCCAAATACCGACAGTTACGAATAAACTAAATTTCAAATATGATAAAATAAGCTAACTAAACGAATATCAAATTCAAAGTGAGACTAAACAAAAGTACTCACCCCAACATGCAGCGAAACGTCTTTGTGGCCGATGCACCAATGTAAAGAATTAAGAACCTAAACGAAATGTTCTTAGCGAATGAAACGAATGAGTGTGCAGTATCCATAGAAATTGATCAGTCCATATTACTCAACGAAGACACAATTTTGAATATAGTAATATTTAATATGACTGAACTTGCCGTCATGCGGCCTACATTCTACAAAACAAGTTACTCTAACAATATTTACAATTTAGATACTGAGGTGCGCACAGCAGCGCTCTCGAGTGGCCAATATTTCGGCACAGCTTCGGAAGATAACAGCTGCGCGTGAGGTTCAATCACATGAGATGGATTAAACCAATAACCAATCTGGACAGGTAAGGCGGGGTTGGGAGAATCCATTTCAAGTGATTTAAATTTAGGTGCTTGCTTTTGTCGTCAGCAATGACCGCAGTCCCCTAATTTTTCGATCGTACTACGTACTTTCTTGGCGCCATAGTAACGGCACAAAACAAAAGAAACACAGAACACAAAAAAGAGAAGAAAACAGGTTAATTATCCTTAGTGCAGCAAAAAAATAAGAAAAAAGAACATTAAAAAGACCACTATCGTCATCAAAATACACCTAATGAATTAGGAGTGCATCTTGTTGGTCTACAAAATGCGAAATCGGGGTTGCTTACTTGCCGAGTTATCTTGAAAGTTGTCACTGTTGCAATAGTACGTAATAAATTTATTTCAGCATCACGAAAACCTTTTCTTATATGTGGAGATATTACTTGCATTGTGATATTTTGCTCAGCTTCCAAATTTCTTAAGTCTTTTAAAAAACAACTGAAGTCAATCTATTTTTTACAAATTATTGCATTTCTTTTTGTTCTTTTCTAATTGTTATTTAAAGGTTTATAATATATTATTGAAGTATTTCGAAACGAATCATCTTTATAAGTAAAAAATTATTTTATTTAAAGTAGTTCAATATTAGCCGTGAATGTTAGTAAATGCCTATTTAATAATAGCTACAAAAAAGGGGTGGGAACTTGCAAACTTGTGAGTTCAAGCTTGTCAATAGACCTAGACTTGTTGTCTCCTTCATTCCAAATCCCTGTAGCGTTACATAATTTGTAATAGTAGGTTTTATATGTTTGTGTAAATTTTGTAAATAATTGCTGTAGACATAACAATAAATTTTTATTTGTTCTGTTTTTTTTTCCAATGGGGCAGCGCATTGGTATTTTAAATCTTTGATGACCTAGTACGTTCCCCAGGAGCTGGTACCCCTTTTTAGAGCTGCACCATATAAGCGATACCAAATACTGCAAGCAATTTCGACCCCCCAGTTTTCCATCACAAAGGGAGGCACCTGAGCTCTTCACGATGCGAACTTTGTTCTAGGATTTAATTTTTCCGAGAGCATCCAAGCCAAACAGACACTCTAAGGATCTTTCACATGCCGTATAATCATACGACATGACCGCT
Organism: Trichonephila clavata; assembly: GCA_019973975.1. NCBI lineage: Eukaryota > Metazoa > Arthropoda > Arachnida > Araneae > Nephilidae > Trichonephila > Trichonephila clavata. The sequence goes on from BMAO01026955.1 coordinate 33,779, forward strand.
GTCAATTTTCTGCATCAAGAAAATCCATCGACTTGGGCCGGGGTCGAACCCGCAGCCTTGAGTGTAGAAGGCCAGCGACAAACCAACCACGCCACCCAGCCGGCTTCTCTCTAATGTAGCTGCTGATTGGTATGTTTACCTTTGCAGACCTAGTACATTCCAAAGGAGCGGGTATCTCTTTTTAGTGAGGCACCATATAGGCAAAACCAATAGCCGCAAGTAATTTTGACGCCCAGTTTTCTCCCCAGAGGGAGACACCTGAACTCTGCCGACGCGAAATTTGTACTTAATTTTGTACTTTAATTTTGCCGAGAGCACTCAAGTCAAATGGACAATCAAGGGATTTTTTACTTGCCGCATATCCATACGACATGGACGCTGTCGATTTTCTGCATCATGAAAGTGCACCGATTTGGGCCGGGGTCGAAACCCGCATTATTAGATGCAGAAGGTCAGCGAGAAACTAACTACGCCACCCAGCCGTTGTTAGTTTGCAGCAAAACAAAAAATTACTACCTAGTAATAAAATAATACAACCCAGCACGTAACAATAAATTACTTAATAACATTGTCTACTCAATATTTCTCTCATTATCAATACGTTACACCCTCTTATAGAAATTAAACAGGCAAATTTTCATTTACGGTGTTTTAAATATTTCAAAAAAAAAAATTTTTTTTTCGTTGAGTAAACTTAAATAGCATGCGTATAAAAATACCGTGCGAATAGTGGCTCGGAGGTATCAGATGCTGACAGATATTTGAAATCATGCTACTTATTGCTACATTCACTCCCAGATGTCATAAATACTAATCGATCTTAACACCGAAATTTGCTCGCCCGTAATCATTGAATGGAATAAAAAAAAACTCCTGCTTGTAAAATACTTCTTTCACTTGCTGCATTTTCATGTAAACGGGAATCATTTGACAAGTGGTGTCGCGTCTTTGTAATTGGAAGGGAAGCAATTTCATACAGTTGTGAAATAATGGGGTTTCTGCAAATGAAATATGTAGACATTTTAATAACTCCCCGCATAGCATAATTTGGAGATTCGAAAGGGGAAAAAAGAAGTGGGGATGGATTAATATTTTGCTGTTTTTTAGCCGTGGTTCAAATTTATAAGATTCTTTTCAAATAGCCATTGTGAATTTTTAATTTGAACGAAAAGAACTTTTCCCCTGTACCTCGAAAAAATGGCATTATCGCACACGCATATTTGGAGCAACCGTTTCGCCAAATTTTTCACGCAGCTGAAGGTGAAGGGTTCCCGCAAACAAAACGACATGCTCTGACGTCAGCCGCGCTCTATCTTCACAATGAAAAATTACTCGCCGATTTTCCTGCTTCGGAAAACGAATATCTAATATTATTTCTTTTATTTCGCTCGCGCTTTTGTTCATAGACGAAAACAGAAATGGAGAACCATTCTGTTTAAAATATTATACGCCGGTAAAATATTGTACACCATTAAATATCATACGCCATAGCTGATGCGTTTGACGAAGCCAACGCTGCTATCTTTACCACCATCTTGTTTATGACGTAGGGTGCCGAAGAACCCCATTGGATGGAATTTCAAGCAACTTTTATTTGGAACAATTTTTTCAGCTCACTGGGGAAAAGCTGTTCATAGCTGTTGCTATGGCAACTGCAACTAGATAGAAATTGTTCGGAATTGTTTGTTTTCAAGGAAAATTGTTCCAAATATTTGTACGTGCGATACGGCCTTTAGTTTCTGGATTCAATTGGCTAATCCGCCGAATTCTTTCATCCACTGTTAATTATTTGTCTTTCTGTACTATTTTTAAAAACGTTGGTCAGTGCAATATTTTTTTTTACCATTAATCCTGTTTATCATATGTATGTTTTTGTAATGGATGTTTCTAATGGATCTTTTCGTATTTCTAATGGATTTTATTCTCCACACAATAAAATATGCGTTGGTAAAATACAGTTAATCTACTGTTAATTACGTGGAAATGAAATATAGTTACAGTTAACCTACAGTTAATCTCATGAAAATGAAATATAAATATAATGAACCTACAAATAATCTTGAGAAATTCTATGAGAAAATTTGAAGATTATCATTAGATAGGTGACAAAAAGAAAGAAATAGAAAGAAAGAGAGAGAGTGTGGGAAAGATGTAATATAAATAAAAAAAAAATATGTTTGCAAAAATTCTCCTTACGAAATTATTAGAATTAAGCTCCAACTTCAAAACAATCTAAAATGTAATTAAAAAAGTTTTCATGAAATTGTTAGAATAATTCTATTACTTTAACAACATATGGAAATGAATTTAAGTTCAAATGAAATGATATTGTACTCGCAAAAACGTATAAAAAATGCATGGTTCAATAACGAAACTTTAATGATATATTTATGCTTAAAAATAGTTTTATAAAGTAATTATTGTTCTAGGAATTTATTTGAATTCTTATGAATACATTCTAATATATAATTTTTGAAGTTATTATTATTCCTTACAGGGAAAAATGAAAATCCTCACTGCGTTTTAATTTGAAGTATGTATTGGATAAGTTACCGGGAGAAAATTTTAAACATTTTCGAAATATAAAAATAATTTATTTAGGTATTGGATTTGAATTTCAAACAAATATAATTTTCCAAAAATATTGCTTTCTTATAGAATGTTTTTTTTAATTACTTATCTGCGTTTTTTAACATTAATTTTATTCGAATAATTGTTTTCAAAAATGTTTTTGCTATAAAATACAAGTTTTAAATTTCAGAATCTTACTCTTATTTGAATCGAGTTGGTTCTTTTCTGTGTGTAATTCTTTATTTAAATTTCTTCAATAATTTGTTTCTTCATTTTAAGTTACTTTTCTGTTAGCGATCTATTTTTCAACAGGAATTAATTATGAATATTGAAAAAGTTTTTCGCATTTGAAAAACATGTTTACACATTTTGCACATATATATTTTTTCTCCTATAAATCCCGACTTGCTCAATATCCTTTACTCGAATTACTTTTATTATCTTCACAACTATTTAGAAAAAAATAGAATAAGAAAACAGAATTTTCCCCTAGCAATATTTCTAAGTTGTTTTGCAGTAGACTTGTTTACTTCCTATCGCCAGTAAATAGACCCTGGAGAGACATATTAGTTGAAGTTATTGACTATAGCTTCCAGCACTCTCTTTCTAATCCGACCCCAAGGTCCGTTAAACAATTTTGAGTCACGATCAGATGACGAAATCGACATCTGAATTGGCACCCTCTTTCACGCCTCCTTACGTAGTATTAACTGTGAGCCACTGCATATTTAATGTGCATCAGCTTTTCTACAATGAGTGCATTTGAATATTTAGATTTTTTACTACCTATAAAGTTCTTTAACTAAATAAGGATTTGTTTTTTGAAGTTTACTCCTTAAGAATCGATTTTCATATAAAGCCCCTGGTATGGAAATTTTATGTAGAGGGAAATTTGTACAAGCGTAAGCAAAAAAAAAAAAGCATTACGCTGTGTTCTGCGCATGCACCAAGTCACTGTCGGAAGGAAGTAGGGAAAAGTTCTACTCTTTTTGTGGTTTTTGTTAAATTACGATCCTTTTCTTTTTACCGAAATCAGACAAAAAGTAATTATATAATCGGAAAAATCATTTATTTCACCACGATACAATAAGATTTTTTCCCCTACAAAACAACAATGTTTTGCATTTTTTTTATGATTTTTTTCAAAAATATCGATTCTTTTATATGAAAAGAATTTTTCAATCGTTCTGTATGGATTTCTTATCATTGTAATGAATCCACATTCTGTATTAAAAAAGTTCATACTTTGGTCTTTTAGAATCAGTGACTCAAAATATAAAATGCCGAAAACTTTTTTTTTACCCTGCTTGCCTGTTATATATAATCAAAGACAACCGTACTTAAGGAGTAAACTCCAGTCGTGCGTCGATCATGGCTAGCAATTAATGCTAGGGTTCGATCCTAGTACCACTGAAGTTAAGCCGTGTAGGGGAGCCACGCACGTAAAATCTGTCGACAGCTCAAACGTCCTCCCGTTGGTGTGGTGTGGTAGTTAGGAGAGAGGGGTGCCAGCTCAGGTGTAGTCCGCGTCACTTGACCATGGTTCAAAATTACGCGGACCGTCGCCAAAAGCCCTCGTGTTGCTAATCAGTGCGACGTTAATATTCTCTCACTCACCCAGTCGTGCGTCAGAGCCGACACACACAATTTTTTTCATACATTGAGGATTTTCTTAGGGAAATCGGACCCTTATTTAAAGGCATTGGAGAATGTTTTTGAAATTAGCACTGTCTTCAGTACGACGGTCAAATTACTTTTAATTGGATGAGTGTTTGTTAACTTTACGCTATGAAGCAACAATAGGGCTACTGGTATCGTATCTCTTAATTTTGAAACCTCGGTTAAGTGACGTGGATGACACCTGAGCTGGCATCCTTCTCTTCAAACTATCACTCCACGCTCTAATGAAAATTCAAATTTCATTGTTTTTCATTAGTAAGGTTTTGGATGTTCGCCATTTGAATTAAGGTTTTTTGAAAAGAATTTCAATGTTAAAATCAGACATCGATTTATTAATTAAGTTAAGTAATTTGAAATGTAGCTCTGCTGAATTGTTGTTTTTTTTATTGGGATTTGCTTGTTTTCATTATTTTTTTGTGTGTATTTTTCCTAAGATCTCATTAAAATAAACTTTTGCAGTAAAAATATCGGCAGAATATTTTTTGATGAAAATTGCTCTGAAGCAAACCATTTTGTCCCTTTGAATTTTCCGTCAGCTAGTTAATGCATACGGCGTTAGTGTTAAATAAACCAGTAACTCCCAAACTCATGTACGGAGAGTGATATTTAGATGTAAGCCAAAAAAGAAGTAGGAATGTGTAGCAATATTACCGTCATTGTATAATGACAATAGTAATACATTAACAATCTCTTTGTCTCTTTTTATGTATATGGTGCATTTTTTTAAAATTATTTTTGTCTCAGATATACAGGATGAAAAAAATTTAGAGACCGCTAAGATAAACTATAACTAAGTATCTTCATTCAAATAGCGATCCCATTCAAATATATCTGATTTTGCTGATATCACAATCTGTTTGAAAAATCCCTTTTAACCTTAAGCAAACAGCAACTTTTATTGTACAATCACTCTACTGAAAAACCATATAATTCTCTTAGGGCCCTTTCGTATGAGTAAACTTTTGCCGCACCTAAGAAAAGGAGCTGATAGTCGGGAGCTAATTTTGAATAAAAATCGCCTGGGTCTCTTCACATGTGGTCAGCTACCACTTCTTTCTATGTCACTCTCTCGAGCACTCGAAAATCATATTCTCTGCCTCGCTAGTTGAGTCAACTAAAGGGACATTAAGGAAGCTAAGCTCTTCGCACGTGGCTACTTGTGTTTTCAAAATGGAGAAAGCACTTTATTGCTTCTAAATCAGGGGTACTCAACCTTTTTTTCTGCAGGACCGCATATATATGTTTGCTATTTCACGCGGGCCGCAACATAAGGACTAATAGAAGGGGGGGGAGGAATTCTTTAAGACCAATATAACATAGAAAATTTAAAATGTGGAAATTGATCAAAATATTTAAACTCCTGTTTTGCTTTTTTAATTATTATTTTGTATATTTTTTATTTTTGTCACAAAATTTTTCAAAATTGGAAGCACTTTAAGACTATACTTTCACAATTTCTGCATCAGGAAACGGTTTCATATGATTAAAAATGATATAACAAATTGCATAGGGTGCCTTTGTGATCGCTGTAACATTACCACTGACAAAACACTTTTTGCTGTTGCAAGGGTTATTCAAGAAAGCTTATTTATCATCGCTTGAAAGAGATCTTTGAGGAAAAGTGTCATTGAACACTTCCTGTTTCGTTGTATTTTTTAAATACATTTCATGACAAATAAAACAATTACTGAACCATGCTTGTTTTTTACTGCAAAATAGTCAACTTTCCAATCGTCTTGAAACAATCTATTTTCGAATATTTTTCGCTTGCAAGATATGAAAGATAGTTAAAAATTAGTTCCACTCATAAAATAGTCTTTACTTCACTGATGTCTATTATCACTAATCAGAAAAAAATATATCAATTCGCACCCATACATCATCGACAGCAAAAAGTAAAATTTATATATTTGATTTTGAACAAAGAATTTCCCACCAAATTTTCATAAATAAATGAATTTCTCAGAGCAATGGGCTATAACTGGGCTACTTAAAAAGGCCCGGTGGGCCGCTGGTTGAGTATCGCTGTTCTGAATTGTACTGATATATCCAGCATTCCCTTTCCATACGGCACTTCCTTTTCAGTCAACTTTGTGTTCGTGTGTGAAAGAAATTCTCTCCCCTCTGCACACTAGAGGAGAGGTGACAAAAAAAAATGAGTTGAATGGCACAGAGTTGTCTCGGATGAAACCAGCCTTGCTTTGTGTTGTCTCACATTACTCATACATTCCCCCACTCTACTGGGGATACACGCCTACTACACATTTGTTGAAATAATGTCATTTATCTCTTAATATTCCATTTAAAAACGTAATTTTCCTTTAGTCTCGAGGCTCAATACATTGTAGTGTACTTTCGTAATATCGGATGATCCTTACTCACAGTATCGATTCTTTTTCCTTGCATCTTATTGGTTGTTGGAATCTCTTATTGAATCTCATTGGTCGGAAGAAATGTCTTCTGGCATTTCTTCTATCTTCCCAGAATTCCACTCTGACGAAGGGAATAGATATATATTCGAACTTATTTATTTGTTGTTGTGTTGGAAATAAAGTTCGTTTTTAATAATCCTGCCATATTACTTTGCCACTCCAACATTCCTAAAACATTCTCTGCATTTCAAGTGTGTGTGTGCACATAAAATTAAGCATATTCTTTCGCTTTCATCATTTTCGCGAACTCCACTATCCCACCTCTCATCTCTCACGAGCCCTCCCTCCCACCACCACCACCTTTATAATTATAATTATATTCCCAGGGGAGCTAATTCAATTCGAATGGCTTCCTATTTAGAAAATTAATTTCACTTCAGAGGAATTATCTAAAAGCCGATTGCTGTCTGTTCCTTCGGAATTGCACTGAGCCCTAAATGAAGGTCAAATCTTATTGGGGCTCAAACAAGGAATAAACTGACGACGTTACTGTACTTCACATCCATCCCGTTCTTAACCCCTTGAGTACCCTGTAACCATTAGTGGATACATACTATGTATAGGGCAAAATCCCATTGTAACCAGTACAGGAAACATTATAGGTAGATTAACTTTTGTTTGGATTGTATAACATTTCAAAAATTAAGTTACAAAATGTCTGGGTTATAAAAAGTAGGAAAATTATAATTGAAATTACAAATTTTTGTGAAATTGCTCGAAATGTTTCTTGGAACAAAAAGCTTTTCCACGTGCGTTACATTAGTGTATTGTCATTTTTGTGTTCCATTTCATCACAATAGATAAATCCTTATCAGATTCATTGTCGTATTCGTCAGTTTCCGACAAATATCCTCATTCAGTATCATTTTCGTTAAAATCCAACGACGATGAAATAGTAGCAAGAAAAGATAAGAATAAATAACAAAGATAGTTACACAAACTTGAAAAAGTGAAACGAAAAACGAACGAATTTGTGTTTTACTCAGAATCAAAAGGAAAAACGAAATGTGCGTCCTAACGTGAAGTCAATAAGATTTCTGGGGACACTAAAAAGTGCATTCTAATAGTCAAAGGGTTAAGTAATCAAGTGGCGCTTGTAAGAAAGTTTTTAAAAAGTTGTTCAATGGTTTGTGTTTCGTCGCAAATAACCTAATGTGCAGTTTCGATCTGAAGATGTAATTCGTCAATATTAAATCGTATAAAACTGAGCCAGAGGTTGTTAGTTCTCTTGAAGGTTTTATCAAACATTGTTAACTCATGAACATGATGTTAACCTTTTGACAATTCTACTTTTCATCTCGAATCTAGAAAATTGTTATTATTTCAACTCGATAAGACTCTGCTAAAAAATTTTTTTAAAAGAAACAAATTAATGACTGTGTCTCGAGTTATTTGTTAAAGATACTTCACAGAGAGTTATTAAAACTGCCATAGAAGTATTTTTAAAAATGGAAAAAAAATAGTAACTGCGCAAAAACCTTCATTTTTTTTATTATTATTATTTATTCGAATTCAGTACGGTTGTTTCGATCGTCTCCAATCCGGCTTAGTGGTTAGTGACGCTGACTTTTGTGTTGTTGGGCGTTGATTCGAATCCCGAGAATGGTGTTTGTAAACGTATAGAGCCTTCACGGTATGGGCATACTCTTAATCATAGGTTCCCAAACTTTTTTGTCTCATAGACCCCTTACCATGTTTCTCGGTTTTGTTACCGAATATTAAATTTTGGCAAATTTATCAACTTAAATGTATTTTGACAGCTGGTATAGCACTACTTACTTTAAAAGTTTTATGTTTCTAGCTGAAGTTAAGTAGTGCGTTTAAAATTTTCGAAACACATATGAATTAGTTAATTAAATTTTAATTTAATATTTTTAATAATTGATACATAAAATAACTGAGCAAAAAAACAAATGTTTTTAATGGGTGTGATGAATCTGGTACTTCAATAACACATTTTTAACATTTGGCGTCAATCTTTTCAGGTTTAACCCTCAATCTCCTCGGTTAGTAGGATCCAATCTTTCTTTTTTTCTTTCTGTTTTTATTTCGGAGATTGGCAACCATGCTGAAACTCCTCCTCTCTAGGAAAAGCAATTAAAAACTTTCTTAAGATGTTCCATAATTCGGTAAAAATAACAGGTATATCTTTTTAAAACCAAAATTGCTGACATTCGTTTCTAAATTTTACTTTAAGGTCTTCGTTAGGGCTATTAAAATAAGTTCCTTCTGTAATCAGACATTTTTTTTTCTTTTTCTTTAATGCGACAACATGAATTCATTATTTATTGTGATATTACCATGGTCAAAGCATTCTAAAACCTTGTTTCAAAACCTAAGTAAAGGGCATTTAAATGTTGAACATAGGTTAAAACTTCATTTTTCTGGCAGATTGTGACAAATTGAGAAACTATTAAAATTCACAACGTCCAGTTTTATCCCCCTTTAGCTTGATTATGGTGAGAAACACTGAAATGTGTGTGTGTGTGTGTGTGTGTGATGGACCTTTTTTAATAAAATGAATGCCTCTCAATTGCTAATTAATCCCAGTAAATTTAGTAAATAAAGCTGTTAAATAAGTAAATATGGTTTACACTTTATTAGATTTTCTATTAAAATTAAAGTCACAGTCTAGCTTAGGCTATCGTAGACCCCCATTTACAATTCATGGACCTTCGAAATATTTTTTCACTGCCGTAGACCCCTGAGGGTCCCTATAGACCACTTTGGGAATCACTGCTCTAAATATTTGTCGAGCCGCAAGTCCTCTTATGAGGTTGGTGGATGAGAAAGAGAGGTGGGAGGTCCTTGACCAACCCCCAGGGTGTTCTCCTTCAAAACTGGAGTGGAATCGAAACCAAATCGCACTGTCACTTGTATTGTGCTCTAAATTTACGGCTGACGACAGGCGTATATGTAGCCCTTTGCCATGATGAATTTCGCGGACATTGATCTGATGTTACTGTCGATCAGGTGGCATAAGTAACAACAATATAATTTCGATCTGAGAAATTCCACCGGATAAACTCAACGCTCATGAATTCAAAAATAGAAATTGTTTATCCCTATGATGTAATTACTTGGACGTACTCATTACATACTTCTGGAGATTACAAATGGCTGATTAAGTAGCAAACCTGTCTAAAAATTCACACACTCCACGCAGAGCTGTTACTGTTACGCACTATCCGCTTCGACAATGATACCATATCATGTGGCCTAGTAACAGATATTTCTGTCCTGACCTATGATTCTCTTGAACTACACTTAAAAATTAATTTCTTCGTTTGAGAATTCAATTTGAGACAGAGGAGTGGATTTTAACTTCGCTACGAGCTCGATATAAAATGTTATTTAATGTTTTAATCACGCAATTGGAGTAAAGTGTCAGAAAAAATTGACATAATGTATTGTGTTGGAATTAAAAGAGTGACAATATGTTTTTTCCCTTTAAATTATTTTTGCACGCAGAAATTTGTAAATTTTGCAAAAAATTCAGAAATCTGTACATAAAGCATTTTAGTTAATACAATGGGCTCAATTCATGACAGTCACATGATAAAGACAAACACGTGTTCTCCATTGAATTCAAAACAGACAATGTATTTGTTGTTCTATTTGAAAACTTAGAAAAAATTTCAAATTTCATAATTGGCTAAAAATGTTTAAATGTTAAAAAAACAAAAAGAATTTTTTGAAAAAGATTTTTAAAATTTAAAATAACTTATTTCATGCTTATACTTTTAAATAAATTGCATTTTGTATACATATGTGCTTTTTAAGTGAAAGTTTCTCCAAAGAGCCAAAGTTGGCCACAACGAAGCGCGTGAACCGATGAGCTGGAAACACAAGATAGCTTTTATCCTGTGACTATGACGTCATATGAGGTTTTCTAATTGATTGGCTAGAATCACGTGGTTATCATTATCATTTGACTATGACATCACATGAATTTAGCTCTTTGTAGCTAACAGAAATAATTTTTATTGAAATGATTAAAAAACGTACCATTAAAGGGAAAAAATGCTATTGAAATCCTCGTTATACTGAAGGACCAAATAAAGAAAATATTTCATTTATAAAATAAAATATAAATATTTAAATCTTTGAACAGTTTTTAAAAAAACGAAATTTAAAAGAAATGTTAAATTTCGATTATATTTCGAAAGCTAGTCGATTGCGTATGTTAACCAAAAAACGATCGCGAAAGTTTTGACACATAAATGCATTCTGTGCGAATTTTCGCAAAGATTTCAACACAGGAAATTTCGTCGGATCCTTATGTTTTCAAAGGAATATTTTTGGACTCCATAATCTGAGACAGATATAACAAATACTTGAGGTTTCTTAAAAAGACGTATAGGAAACAGGGATTTCATTGTTGTATAAAGAATTTGTAATTTTCATTGTTTTTTAAATTGCATATGATATGGTATACCAAACAAAATACAAAATAAAAGCGCTTTGTAAGATGGGCATATACTTAAAAAAAAAGTTGTTTAATTTAAATTAACGCATAAAAACCTGATTATATTAAATTAAAAACTGATGTTAATCAATAAGTAAAACAGATGGCGCCATCATCGCAAGTTATTTAATTCTTTTAAAATTTTTGTGGTGTCATTTCACATTTGAGAGATTAGAAAATCATTAATTCGAATTATAATTTGTGCAATGAAAGCAAAAAACACTCAAAATTAGAAAGACTTATCAAATAATGGAACACTAAAATAGTTTTTTGGTTCCTTTTACTAGTCTTAATAAGGAACAGAAAAAAAAATTATTCACACAGTTTTAGGATAAATTATTTCTCTAGCTTATACACGTACAATACCTAATTTTACCTGTAAAAATCGAAGAGTTGATTTTATGTGCAGTTTTTACAGTTCTATTGAAGAAAGAAAGTTTATTGATCGATTGTAGATAGTTAATTACCTACTTGGAATAAAATTCAAATTCGATCATAAACTTTTTTTTTTTTGTATGCGTGCAAGCGTGCAACAATAAAAATGTTTTTTTTTTGTGTGTGTGTGTGTGTGTGTGTAAAAAAGGGTTTTTATATCTAAACATCTTATTTTACAACATGTGGTATAGTTAAGCTTTGAACATAGAACATATTTTTTTCATTTCTGCTGAGTTTTAAAATTAAATATAAAGCAGTACAAAATTAAATGAACATAGCATTTTTTCTATTTTTTTTTTTTCTCTTTTGCCTTCATATTAAACATATAAACTAATCTTATAATAAATAATCATATTCCTTTTTATCCAGAAATAAATTTTATACCACTACTACTATTAATACTTTGAAAGCTTTTGTTAAAGTAAAGCAAGAAAATGAAAATAAAAAAAGTTTCATGTTTAATAAAGTATTGCCAGATTTCCCAGGACATTGAAAAAGACATTTTATATAATTTTATTTTCTCTTTCCGAAGGATGGAAATAGCACGCGCCACCCTTTCGAATTGGATTGCGTGATTCAATTTGCATTATTATTATTTTTTTGCCAAAAAAAAGTACCTTTAAGGTATTTTTTATTTCCTACATCCAAAAGATTTTAAAAATTCATTTAACAACGTATTTTGCGGCCACTTTCCCGGAGTACCTTATTTTTTTTAAGCCCTTTAAAGTAGATAAAATATGTATTTATCGTAGTATAAGCAGTTGTGTGTGTGTGTGTGTGTTGAGCGAAAATATGTCTTTTCTTTTGTATGCTATTTTGGTAAGAGTGAAAAACATCAGACACAAAGGATTCCTTCGGATCTGCTACCATTGCTAAGAAAAATGCTGTATTTTTGTGTACCAAAGGTTCTGTATTTTCTGTTACCCTCTCTTGTGCGTTGGTGGTTGTTGTTTGCTTAATAGCTGTGGGGTATTTTTCACTGCTTTGAATTTTTCAATTTCTAAAATGAAATTTAAAGTTGTATTTTGTTACGTTGATCGGGGTTCGAAGATTTTATGCAAAATCAGTCGTAAACAACGAGGCAATTCTTTAAGAGCGATGAGTATTTATTGTCGAAAATCGATCCTTCAAAACACAGGATGCTACAGCCAAATTCGTAGAATAAATATTAGAAGGATTTCACACCTTCAACGGCACTCAGACACAATTATCAATGTCTAACATACACGTTCGTAAAAGATTATCCACAAACACCGCTTGTAATATTGAACAGTAGAGCTAATCGCTAGTCTTTACGGTCAAGGCAAGTTTACTAATTACTAGTCAAAACCAGACTCACTACTCGCTGGTTGAAACCAGACTGACTGTTGCGGCGAGTATCGCTCTATTTATAGCAGTGGCCGAAACTTCGAGAAAGATGCGCTCTCGTCATAGATCGTGAAATTAGTGGATTTCTCCACTAATTTCTAGAAGAATCCAGAGGGTGCCGAACTCGCCAACATGGTTGCCAATATCGCCAAATGGGTCGCCAATACTTCGCCAAGTTCCCATTGAATCGCCATTATAACGTAAGGGACGGCGTTGCTTGTGAATATTACATTTTTAACATGAAATAAATATAGCATAGAGTAATATAAATGCATTACACATCCAAATACAAATTATTTACATTATTTTATACAAAATTCGTAACAATATGTTATCGCATTTTTTTGTTTTTGAAATCCTGAATGTAATGAAACACAATACACGAGGTTTTTATTAGCCACTAGGATGGCTATTTTCTCACCAACCAATATGGTTAAACACTTCAGGTGTTATCTTCGCTTGATCATGGTTCAAAAATTAGAAGGTCTGTTGCCAATAGCCCTCGTGCAACTTTATAGTGCGACGATCACTATCAATAAAAAAAATAACAATTTCGATTAAAGAGAAACCAAATTATTTTTGTGTGGTTCGCCTCCCCCTCCCCCCTTTTTGTCTTATCATTTGTTTTTGTGTATGGTAATTACGCGATTTTTTTAAAACTAAATTAAAGCTTTTTTGTTTCGGAACAAAACGTCTATTTTCTCAACATCTAGATCTGATCTTGCGTGATCTGTAACGACGCGAATTCGTTTTATGTAACCCCTGATGGACTTATCTTCTTTAAGGGTAAGCTGGGGGTTTATTTATTTTTTCCACCCTTTTTTTCGATCCCGACATTCTTGTGTGTGATCATCATTTCCTACTCCAGAAGGGTTTACTGTCTTTGGAGGGTATGCTCCTGGGATATTCCAGAGATATTTACTTTTTCTCTCACTGTCATTCCAACTTTTTCTTTTCTTCTTGTTTTTTTTTTCTTTCGTTTTCAATTTTTTCCCCCCGTCTAGTACTCAGGTTCCCAAACTTTTTGTCTCATAGACCCCTCACTATGTTTTTAGGTTTTGAGTAGACTCCTGCTAATTGATATTGAATTTTTGTAAATTTATCAACTTAAATGTCTTTTTGACAACTGGTATAGAGCTACTTACTTTAAAAGATTTAAATTTCGTGTTGTAGTGAAGTTTAGTGTTCAAAACATTGCCATGGTTATTGTATTGTATTCAAAGCAATAACACATAAAATAACTGATCAACAAACTAATGTTTAAATATATTTTTTATCCAATGGGGCTGTGGATTGGTATTTTTACCATTGCAGACCTAGTACATCACTCTTTAGTGTGGCACCATATAGATGGATACCAATCACCGCAGGCAATTTTGACGTTTTTTCTACAGAGGGAGGCATCTAGGCTCTGATGATGCGAACCTGTACTAGGATTTAATTTTGCCGAGAGCGTCCAAGCCAAACAAACACTCTATGTTCTTTTACATAATCAGACGCCATGGCTGCTGTCGATTTTCTGCATCACAAAAATCCACCGACTTGGACTGGGGTCGAACCCGCAGCCTTGGGTGCAGAAGGCCAGCGACAAACCAGCCGGCACTAATGTTTATAATAGGAATGAGGAATCTGGTGTTTCAAAAAAAGTAATTCAACATGTGGCATCAATCTTGTCAGGTTTAACCCTAAATGTCCTCGGTTAGTAGTACCCAATTCTTTTCTTTATTTCTTTTTTTTATTTTGGAGATTGGTAACAACGCTGAAACTCCTTCTCACTAGGAGCACACACACACAATTAAAATCTTTCTCACAATACTCCATAATTCGCGATACTCCATAATTCATAATTACTTCAAGATTTCCGTTACTGCCTATTCTGATCAGTGTCTCTTGTAATTTAACATTTCCCCCCTCAGTGCGACCATATGAATTCATTGCCTTTTGTGGCAATTACCATATATATATATATACGTGAAGGAATTCTCAAACCTAGTTTCGAAATCCGAATAAAAGACATTTAAATGTTGAACGTAGGTTAAAACGTCATTTTCCTGGCAGATTGTCTGTGGCCAACTGAAAAACTGGGGAAATTCGCGACATCCAATATTATACTCCTTCAGCTTAATTTTGGCAAGAAACGCTGGAATAAGAGTCCTTGTTTTAGTAAAATTTTTGCTGTCACCTTGCAACTGCAAATTAACCTCATTAAACTTAGTGAATGAATCTGTTAAATGGGTAAAATCTGGTATCCATTTGGTTAAATTTTCTTTGAAAACTGAAGTCACGATCTAGTTTAGTGAGAGTCACTATCGCAGACCCCATTTACACCTCACAGACCCCTAAATTATTTCTTCGCTGACAGAAACCCCTTGCAGTTCGTCATATAGACCCCTGATTGTCAATATAAACCTCTTAGGGATTCACTGTTCTAGATTACAGATATAAGTTTTTACCTAAATTAGCTTGTGCTTCAGCGCAATTTAGTCCTTTCGCAAATAAAATCAACTAAACAGTCTTCATGCAACGATTTTTGAAAGTTAAGAGAATGACGTGTAGGAAGAGGGGCTTCGATGTTTTCCACCATCATTAACCAATAGAGTAATAGTTTAAAATTACGATACCTCTAAAGGTTCGCTGTGGAAAAGAGTAGTTGATGTACGTATTTGTTTAAGTTCGAAATTCTCACGTTGGCATAGAGTGGTAATTTGTAGAGTGGGATGAAAACTCGGGTGCCGTTCTCGTTTTTTGATCGAGGTTCAAAATTAAGATCCTTTACCAATAACTTTCATATTCTTTAAAATAATGTCCCTCAATTGACAAAGAATAAACATTCCAAAGTATGTCCCTTATAGCAATTGAGTGGCCTTATTTCAAACTTAAGATAAGTAAAGGAATAAGCAGTTTAAGATAAGAAAATAGTAATTGAACATCGACAAAAAACTCACATATAACAATTTCTGAGAATGTGTACCATGCTGTTCTTTTTCCCCCTTGGTATACAAATAAAACGAAATTTGATGCACACTGTCCCATTCCCCGGGAATGTGGATTGCCGGTTCCATTGAAAAGGAAGAAAAGCTTTGATTATTCGAAACAAAAAAGAATAGACAAACTATTATCTGCGTCCGCTAGAGACAGTTCTTAACGTCTCGGAGACGTCGAAGTCTACAATGGCACATGACATGAAAGTCTTTATATTTCAAGGAGTTAATATTAGAATGTAGATAATTAGGATGTTTATAGAACCAAGTGAAATGATACGTTTTGTAATAATATATATTTTTAATAAGAAATATACTTAATAGTGTAATGTTTTCGCGCCACACAGCTGCAAAATCGGCTTCTTCATGCAAATAGCATCACACCTTTCATATCTACTCGTACACCCCAAAAATATTGCAGGGTCTGTTCATCTATCATTCCCCCGACAACCGAAAACAACATTCTACCTGCGAGACGGGTAAGAGAGTGAGTGAGCGAATATTAACGTCGCACTGTTCAACTATACTCGAGGGTTTTTGGTGGCGGGCCTCGTAATTTTTGAGCCATGGTCAAGTGACAAGGACGACACCTGAGCTGGTGTTTTCCGTACTTCGTTCATTCAAAGAAGGGAAATCTTTTCGTGTTTAGTGATTTTCGTTTCGTGTTAACCGATATTTCATCTTTAGTGTTTTTGTGTTTAACGTATTTCATTGTAAAATATGATAAAATATTTCATATTTACTTTTTTGAGAAATTCTTGTGAAATCAATAACTACAGTAATTTCTTTCATCGCTCTATTAGAATTTGTGTGTTTAATTTGTTCTCTTTTATTAACAAAAATAAAAGTTTGCCGGTTTTTTAACCATAATGGACATGAATCCTGTAAATGAAATTGCATTTTTTCGGTCTCTTCTTAAAGAATTAATTATATGCATATTTTAGATAAATGGAGGTAATTGAAATATACAGAAAGTTTGCATATAAAATTACACTTTGTTACAAAAATTACACTGTATTACATATCGTAAAATCCGGCGTATAACGCGCACTTTTAACACAAAAATTATGATCGAAATTTACGGGTGCGCTTTATACACCGAGAATGAAAAATGAGAGCTTTAAAAATAAAAAAGTTGAGCATAGAAAAAAAATTAGACATCTACATAGATCTCGAAATATTCTTTATTTAAAAGAAATGACATTCTTAATGAATTTAACGAGTTAAACTTCTAGAAGTATACTTTTTTTTCTAAAGTTTGGAATAGCACCTCGAATTAATGACTTCAAAACATAAGAGCATTGTACATGTACATTTCAGATTTCTTCGTATAAAAGGGGGTGAGCGTTATATGGCGAATGTACCCCATTACTAAAAATTGCAGCTTAAAAGTATGGGTACGCGTTATACGCCGGATTTCCGGTAACTATTTTTTTTTTTTTTTTCGTTTTAAAATGTTTAACTGTCGAGCAAAGTGGAAAACCGATATGGATAAAGTGTAAAAATGAAATAAATATGATATAAAAAAATATATATTAATTTATTTTTAGGTAATTTAGTATATTAGCATATATATTTTTATGTTTTCTCATTTTGCTTTCTACCTTATGTTGTGTGTATTTATTTCGTTTCTTTTGTTATAGGTAAGAATCTATGAGCATCTCTCGTTTATTCCAAACTGTTTCCAGTGAACCTGAATTTGCTTTAACTCACATGTACGTAATAGAAAATAACATTTTTGATTTTAAGATTTATTTTTTTATTTTTAAAAAGTAGGGAAAAAAACCTTTACATTTTAAAGGATTGAAAAGCTAAGTTAACGATTATGTAATGTTTCACTATATAATCATTAGGATCTGGATATATGTTGTCCCCTCTTTTTTGTAACTAATCCTTATAAATATATGATCATTGAAGTGCAAATGGTTAATTCTGGTTAATCACCTCCAAATTTTGTTTTCATGACTTTTAAAACAATTTTTATTTTTATTCGTTTTCTGCAGACAGTTTTTTACACACAGCATTATATGTGAATACCCCCTCCTTCCACGATTTAAATTAAGCCTCTCTTAGTAATGGATATTACAGCTTTATCATTAGAATAAAAATTATTGTGAATTCGTTCATTCCATAGTTCATATTTTTTAAGACATGTACATTGATCTCAATAACTAACAATATTGTGTTGCGCTAAATAAGCACGGTTTTTTGTGTTAAAAAATCTGCAATTACTTAACTTGGGAGAAGGCGCTCACTCGATACTAACTTTAGTGTTCACGCGACGTGACTGAGTCACCCCAAAACTTTTTTATAATTATTTTTATTGTACACCCTTAAAATGTACATCCTAGCGAATAATTCAATTAAGAGAAAGTATATTTATGTAGTTTTGAGGACTTTTCAATTTTTCTTTGATGATTTGAGAAAAAATCCAATAAAACTGAACTAAAATGTTTTAAAAGTGCGTGATTTTGATAAAGGATACACAGATATACTTTTCGCTAACATTACAGGAATTATATTTGTTAGCAAAACTGTTACATTTTGCTTAAGTTATTGTAGTTTTACTGTCTTTTGATGATCGACAAATAACATGTTGAACTTTTCTTGCTTGTTTATTTTTGTCAGGTAGTGTCTTACGGTACACTTGTGACTTCATATCTTTCTTGGTGGAGTTTTTAAAGTAGCATTTGGAAACTTTCCTTTCAACTCAAACTTTTCATGGTTTATCACTTTTCTCAAATTTACTTTCGCTATCATGATTAATATCTATTATTTCGTCAGGTTGTTCCCTTTTCAACTTCATCCAATAGCGATCACGCGGATGCCCATTTCTTTCTTTATATGTTGTTCATTAACTTTTTATATTCGGTCCATTTACATTTATAAACCATAATGAGTCGTACAAAACAGCAATTAAAACCATTAAGTCGTTCACGAGAGAAATATGTAACTTGTTCATAGAAAATATTTTGGAGCCAAAGTGGTCGCGTGGGTCTCAAATTTACTTTAGCTGTCATGATTAATATCCATTATTTCATCGTGTTCTTCCCTTGCTTGATCAGTTTCAACTTCATCCAATAGAGATCGCTCAGATGCCAATTTCTTGCTTTAATTCTGTTCATTTACATTTATAAACCATATTGAGTCATATAACACAACAATCAAAACCACTAAGTCGTTCAAAGGAGAGAAATGTGGCCTGTTCATAGAAGATATTTTGGAACAAAAGTGTTCAC